>JBBPMZ010000011.1:0-35433 GCA_038090575.1 Tylopilus cf. pernanus | reverse complement strand
ATATAAAAAGACCAGATCACTTAGGACCAGTCCTGATTGGTTTGGTTGTGGTTTTTGAGTGGTCCTAGGACTGGATCTTTAAATACTAGACAAGACAACATCAAGGCTTTAGTCTAGGAAAGGAAAACATAGGATGAATAATGATAAATCCTTCTTTCCTGAGAAAGATAATAGCATTGACATAGCAAAAGACAAGGAGGTAGTGGTACAAAGTTCTGAATGGACAACCAGCCAACTCATATAGAACACTAGGCTATATGAAATCTGACAAAAGTAGAGTGAGAGACATTAAAGGCAAAAAAGACTATACTAGCAAGCCTATGATACTCTCACAAGTTTGCCCAAGCTTGTGTTAAAGAATTGTCACAAAAAGCTATAGAATATATCCACTGTTATCTGACCTAGATATTCCTTATTGTGTCAAGTTGAAAGTGACACCAAGTGCCATTACAGATGCCTTCTATAGTTAGTATTTTGTTGAATATCACATAGTAGAATGGGTCTCTATTCAAGCATCTCCATGCTCTCAATTTCTAAGCACACATTGGACAAATTACACAAGACTAGTGGACAGTTCACACTCAAAAGAACATGTGGTAGTCAAAGCTTATTGAATCATTATTGAAGGCAATAGCAACTAATGTATTTAGATGGGCTGATAGGCTCACCTTTGAGACTAGTTCAAATAAACTCTAAATAAGATTAGACTAGACCAAAACCTTAACAAACCAGTCTGAAATATTTTTATTGGTTTCAAACCAGTTATAACTGGTTTTAAAAAAAAACTAGTCTAAATCTAGCTTGATATGCAAGTTAGTCATAGTAGAATGATTTGGTACATGCTGTTGGCTATCTATCAAAATTCTGGATACTTATATAAGGATATATCCAACTCTATATTTGATACTGCATGCTTATGTACGCTATATTTGACTCTACATTTGACTCAATGAGTCTCAGTCCATTCTACACATGTATACCTCATGACCACCCCTCTACTAGTCTCACTCATGTTAATCCAATATGACTAGTTCTGGCCCATCTATAACAATTCTTATCCAGAAAAAGATTGAGTGAGTCTGAGTAATCACTGGCAATGATATTAAAAAATTCAACAAACAAATAACATTGTTGTATATTAAAGAATCAATATTTCCAACAAGAAAACAAAACTCATTTGAGGTGAGACTTACTATAGGGCCCTGTTTGTGGATATTGGATGAATGAGAAAGGATTGTTTGAAGTAAAAGGTGAGGAATTAGACTATTGGCATGTTTTGTCAATGTCTGCATTACTAGTGAGAGACATCATTGTCACATCTGTATTATTATCTCTATCAGGCTGATATCTAATTTGTCTGTGTCACCTTCTAATACTCCATCTATGTCTGACTTTAAATCTTCATCTTTATACTCAAAGTCCTTGGCTGACTTGGATGCTATATAGGTGAGTTCCAAGCTTGTAAGCCCTTTCTTCTCTACTTCAATGATCTCATTTCCTTCTGTGTGTATCAACAATATGAATCTCCATCTTAATAGGACTTCCTCCTGAGTCAATGTGTGAAACAACCAAACCTTTACAGGCTTAAGTTATTTGTAGAAGGACAGTAGAAAGTGAGTCAAGAGTACTGAAGGTTTGGGAAAACTCCAGAGAGGACAAGACTGGGTCCTTCTGGGAACTACTCAATAACAGTAGTCTTTGACCAAGTTTTCAAGTTTTAAAATACACAAAGTTCAAAGTCTAGATCAAAGAGAAGATATATCTTATCCTTGTCCTATAAGAGGAACACAAAAAACAAAGATGAATAGTACAGACAATAAGCTATCTGTAAAGTCTATTAAAATGAGGATGAAAACATGAGTTTTAGTTCTTGAATAATTGGAGTTCATAGAAGACATACTAGTGATGAGCTTAATTAATCTGCAAGATTTCATCATCCTCTTTCATTTGTTAAGTACTGTATAAGAAGCCTAGCATTTTTCATGGCAATAGAACTCTGCTGTATACAATACAGCAGATACTGTTCATATTAAGCAATATCCTGTTTAAGCAAAGGATAAGTCTGAGACTTCTCCTTAAGAAAGAAAAGTAAGGCAAAGTTCAAATAGCCATCAATGAGAGTAAGGACATATTTAGCTTTAGATCTAGATTGGACTGAAAGAGGTCCCATCAAATTAGAATGAAGGTGGCCAAGGAGGACAGATGATGGAGTCATCAAAGGACAAAATAGTTAGTTTGTCATTTTTCCAGAAAGACAACCATGACAAGTAGAAGGATTGAAAGGACATGATAGGGATAGAGTTAAGGCTGTATACTAATGAAGATGTGATAAAGCATTCCAAGAGGCACATGCTGTCCAAGTCATAAATGAAGATGAAATTTATTGAAGTCATCTTTATTGATAAGATTGAAAGTGACCGGAACTAATGTAGATTATTATTAGATTAAGAGGCAGTAGTCTATATTGTCAAATGTTTTAAAGGGTTTCAAATCTGAATTTGATTATCAGAAATAGAGTACTGATATCAAGACTTTAAAGGTCCAGTCCAGTCTGGTCTTTTTATCTATTTTGGAAAGACTGAGACCAGTCCTTATTTGAATCATTTCTCCAGGACCAGGACCAAGACCATGCAGGACTGGTCCAAACCAGTCCAGACCAATTCCAGATGAAAGTGCTGAATCATAGCTATCAACTGACCTAATTTTCAGCCAAATTGGTTTACACAATCAAAGTTATGACTATCTTAATATCATATGTCATTCTGAAAGGGGTATCTAATTAGAGATCAATAAATTATCAAATAAGAATATGGGAATCTTGCTTAGGTCATTTCATTTTTTTTTTTTGGACAAGTGATATTATTATATAGCAACTGACAAGGCTAGTTCTACATACATAATACACTCAGGCAATCAATCAGAGCTGATTGGTCTGAGGGTAAATGCACTTACACATACCCTGCCTTAGCAGGGAGTGTCATGACTTGTCTGGTATCCCCAGTTATAGCAGGGGGCCTAGAGAGGGTTATACTGACTAAACCCTCAGGATTTGTTGTCCAGTTGTGTAGGAAGATGTCAGGGTTGTCTATGATTGGTGTCTGAAACAAACCAAATATCTTGGCTTGTTGTTGTCTAGGTCAAAGTCTTTAGATCCTTTAGACAACGGGCATAAGCATAGAGAGGTGAGGGTTGTTGAGATAAAGACCAAGGTAGTCTCGACGCTTAATGGTAATGGCTGCAGAGAGGATACCAAGAAGTAGGGCGAAAACTCCAAAAGAACTTTACTAAAGTCTCTGGAGGTGGCATCGAGCCTTTATATACTAACTAGGGTTTGTACATGTTTGTATCTATTTCCTACTAGGGAAATCGTATGATGATAAGGGTAAAATCAATGATTGGACGATAAGGAGAGGCTATGCGACATGTGTCAAACATGAGGCGAGTGAGTCATAGATAAGGAGATAAGGCATAGCCCTGATATCGGAAATGAAAGATAGAAGCATAAATGTGGCAGCCAATCGGATAGGGTTCCGAGTATAGCCTTGCCATGAGGTGTAACATGTGTTGGTCACGTGATCATAAAGAAAGGGAACGAAAGTTTTAGAAAACATAAGGTAGAAGTTTGGAGTGACCGTCAGAGTTAGGGGTAAAAGTCGAAATCGTAACAGTGTCCAGGTATATTTTAGTCTCTTTTTACTATTTTGTTTGTTGTTTAATATTGCTAGATGGTGATCAATGCTTAGTCTTGAAGTCATAGCACTTAGCCATTTTCCCATGATAGGGTTATTTGGGCTTTGTTTCCTATTACTCATTCATATCTTAGGGTCCAGATGAGATAAGCAGATTCTGATATCATAATGTGCTTCAGTCTAGTCCTCTCTCTTTCTGTTACATTTTGGGCATCTTCTTTTGTATTGTCTTTAGTAATGCTCCCATAACTGAGGATGTGTCCTTGTGTGATAGGCATCCATTGTTCTTTGCCTTCAGGCCATTTTTGTTTGACCAGGTTCCATATTATCCTGGTTGTGAGATGTATGATATACTTGAAGGTTTTTATTTCATCTTGACAAAGTGTATATTTTATGCATTATTTGTATATGGATATATTGTTCTAGAAGTCATCTATGTGGAGTGATCCTGACATTGCCATGTATAGGAAGTTTCTTACTTGTCTTTATATGTCAGAGTGCCTGATATTGTTCCAGAGTGTTGTGTCAGTTTCAAGGTATCCTGTTAGGTCTTTGATCATATATATCTGGCCATGTCTAGGTTCATAGTTGTTTGACCAGTATGGGGTTGGCTTGTGTTATGAGTTGTGTGACTTGATTGCTTCATATGCTGACTTTTGGGTTAGAGATGTTAACTTAGTCCCTTAAATGTTGCAGTTTGAGGGGGACCTTGATGTCAATGATGTCAGTGTGTTTTTTTTTAGCTCTTTGTCTCACCAGCTCATCTGCTTTTCATTTCCTTCATTATCATTGTGTTCTTTTGTCTATTTGAAGGACATTGGAGCTACTCTTCACCTTAGTTGGTAAGCGGTGGGTTTGAATCATTCTGAGTTGCTGATGCCAGCCCATCCTTTGTATTCCTGGTTTTTCAAATTTTTGATAAGTCTATCAATTTAAATAAAAAGTCCAGTCCAGTCTGGTTTTTTGACCTTCTCCAGGACTGGTCCTAAGACTCTTCTAAAGGCCTGACTGCAACTGGATCGATTAGGACAGGTCCTAAATGGTCTTTTTATTGGTTGCAACCAGTTGACATATAGACTAGTCCATAGCCCCTGAACATGTGGGAACTATGGTTCACACAACTGCTAAACATTATTCTACATACCCTTAGCTAAAAAATATCCCTCTAGACCATTAAAAACCCAATCACAGGATCAATAGTTATAAGCATTTCTAGGTCAGATGTTGTTTTAGAGGATATGGTACACCTACCTATCCAGATTCATCTATATAAAATCACACAGTGAGTATCATGCTTACTAGTAGTGAGATGAATTATTCTATACAGTGAATGCTACATTTTATCCCTATAGTATGAGGGGAGGTAACCTCAAATTAAAGATAGAAATATTTTCTATATGATATATGAATTTTTGACATAGAAAAGTGGATTTTGAGTGATATATGGCTCATATAATGTCAAAGAAATCAGGAAAATTCACCAAATATTACCCCAGCTGGTACTATGAATATTGGGTGGCTGTGCACTGGTTACAACCAGTTGTGACCAGTCACTAAACCCTGCCAGACCTAACAACTGCAACTGCAACTGGTTGGCAACTGAAGCAACTAGCAACTGCCATCTAGTTGCAACCAGTTGTGGTCCAGTCCAGTTGCCAGTCTTTTGAATGGTCCTAGACTGGACTTTAAAACACTAGTCAATTATGTACATATCTTGAGTCTGATATTATTATTGCAGAGATGGTTGGGTTGATGAGTTGTAAGGCAATTAGTATTGTTGCTATTACTCCCATCTAGTTGGATTGGTTATTGTTTGGTATGCATATTGCTCTGTTTACAGGGTGGTAGCCAAATCATATTCCACTTCCATAGGTTGTATCTTGTTTTCCATTTTGTAGACAGCATCCATTGGTATAAACTACTATCAGTTCCACCTGTTCTCCTTGTGAGTTTCTTGGGTTAGCAAGTCTGTATGCTGGTTCTATTGAGGTGATGTTTTTACTTGGGACTCTGAAGCATTCATCTATTGAGCCTCTGGTAGTGATGATAGAGTCAAACAGAATTTTGTCTCCTTTTGCTAGTTCTATGCTGTTGTTCTTTTCTCTTCATCTATAGGTGAGTGTTAGGTTGTCTTTCTTGAGTTATATAGTTTATCATTCAGTCCAATAATGTCTTTTGTCTACTGGGTGCATTTGTATGGGTGCTTAGGTCATTTTGGCTACATTGTAGTACACACCCCTATCTTGAATCTGAGCTAGAAATCATGTGATTTGGTTGATATGATTAAAAGATATGATTGATTCCAGATGGGGATGTCAGTTTGGGAGTATAAGGAGCACATATCTTAACATATGACACTGTGGAAATTATGCTTAGGTGATTTCAGATATATGAAAGTATTGATGAATAGAATCCATATAAGAGCATTCATATAAGAGCATTTTTGTGAGATTTGATTCATAGAATCAATAGATATAAGCGAATTTGGGTGGAATTTTGATATTAGAAATTCTAACAAAAATTCTGGAATGCACCATGTATAGGCCCTGGCTCCAATCAGTCCTCTAAAAAGACCAGTCTTTTATTTTTTCAGATTTTTTCAGGCTAGGACTAGTCCTAGGACTGAAAAATCAGTCTGGTCTAATCTATCCTTGGTCTTTCAGTGGTTCTAAAACCAGACCATCAAACACTACTGATATCCTTATTGAGTGAGTAAGAATGGATATTATAGATATGATCAGTTACATATGAAATAAATCAAACATCAGTTAATGTTGTAGTTAGCAATTTCAAATGATAGTCCTAGGACAAGTCAGAGTAAAAGTGAATCAATTTTGTACCATTGGCATTTTGTGTATGATATTATCAAGATAAGAAAAATTATTCATGTAGACTCATATGATGAGTTGATCCACTGTCTACTCATCAGTAATATGGTTTTGCATTCTTAGATGTTCAGACTTGGACCACTGGCATATAGAACAAAGAATCACATTCTCTGTCAGAAATGGGTGAACAAGTAAATAAACAATCCTCACACTCCATGTTATAAAGTTCATGGAGTATAGTATAGTGTTCACAATGTCTCATATTTTGTGAAATAATACAACATTCTTCATGATCAAAAAAAGAAGCTTCTCTGACACAAGTACCAGGTTAAGCATGATTGAAAGATAAACCTATAATAATATATATTGCTTTCTGTTTTCTCTTCTTTTTCTCTCTGATCCTATTGATGAAATTCATGGGAAGATGAACTCAGGTTTAGTGATCACCATATTGACAATATGATGTGACTTCACAGCTTATTTACCTTTTCTTTCTTAATAATATACTCTCTTTCCTCTTTTAGTTTTATTATTATCCTTCTTATTGAAATTGGACTATGAATTTGAAGTAGGCACCCGTCTATTACCATTTTTAGGTTTGGAATATGGTTTATATCCCCCAATGGTAGATTTCTTCTTCCATTGATTGGAAAAGAGAGGTCCATTGATAATAATCAAAGTGCAATTGATAATTGTTTGAAAGGAAGACTTAGCTGTGAAGATTTCTTGGAAGAAGATTCAGGATTGGTAACATAGTGAAGCTGATATTTCTGCATGATAACAGCTTCCTACAATATTGATGTCAAGATTGGCTGTAGATGTATTCTGAGTAAGGTTTGAAACAAAGTTATGATAAGAGAGTGATAAGGGTTATGGAAAGCTTCATTGAAGATCTTATTAATGGTTTTCATCTACAGAGTAGAAGTATGCAAATAGTCCCTATCATATACCATTTCTCCCAATTCCTAGCTTACTCTAACATCTCCACTCATGTTTTCTCTATTTGTACTAGTTCTGATTTGTAAATACTTTGATATCTATGTTTGCTTAGAAAAGCATTTGTACAAATCTGATTCCCTCCAATTACTCATTCTCTATCTTACTCAGTCTTACTCAGTTCTTACTTAGCTTTAGTAATCTCTGCCTTTCTCCAAGTATATATAAATCATAGTTACTTACCTGTAACTTTATCTTGATTATAAACTTAGACATCTTAGATACCTAAGACAACTTAGACACATTTTATGACACTCTCCTAATCTTGTTGCTCTTTACTCCAAACTCCCTCCAAACTCCTCCAAACTCCATCTTTGAAATATAGGACAATACTGGCAAGGGGACAGCACATAAGCAGAACCCAATGTCCTTATTCCAACCTCCAGAGCTTCAAAAGTCTCTATTTGTTCAAGTTTGCACTGGAGGTACAGTCTTAATGGTCCCACTTATTAGGAGAGACAAGATTAGGATATTTGAGTGACAAATAGAATGAAAGATTAGAGAATTAGGACCTCTAGATTGGAAGTTGTCAATAGGATACTGTTATTGATTTCAACTTTCACCCCTAATTCTAATAGTCACTCCAACTTTTTATCTTATGCTTTTTAAAACTTGATCTTTACTTTCTTTGATCACGTAATCTACATGTGTTATGCTTTATGCCAAGGCTGTACTTGGAACACACTCTGATTGGCTGCCACATTTATGCTTCTATCTTTCATTTCCAATATTAAGGCTATGCCTTATCTTCTATCAATGACTCAGTCTAACTCCTTATTTATAATAATGCCCTATGACTTACTCATGGTGCACTGCCACTTCTTATCCTCCAATCACTAATGTTCTCCTTATCATTGTACAATTCTCTATCTAATAATAGATACAAACATGTACAAATAGTAGTTTAGTATATAAAGGCTCAATGCCACCTCCAGAGACTTCAGTAAAGTGCTAAGAGCTTGGAGTTTTCGCCTTTTTTAAGTAACTACCACCTTTGCTATCTACCACTTTAACAGGTCTCAAGTTCAAGGCTTGTTTCAGATACTAAATTTAGAGGTGAGAAAAGAGATACACATGAAGCATTTCATAGCTCTAGAAATAGAGATATGAAGCTAGAAGGTTGTAATAAGTCTGAGTTGGGAAAGCCCAACCTGTGCATAGAGAAAAGAGACTTTTGTTCTAGTTCCTAAAAATTATAAATAGAGTATACTGAGATTGGAAGTTGGGACTCTCTATCAATCTCAGTTGTATGAGAAGAACTATACACTGCAGGAACTGAGCATTGGTAGATAACAATATCTCTAGAAATAGAGGAAACACACCAACTTCCATGTATAAGAACATCAGTAGCTAGACTTGACTTGTAAACTGAGCTCTATGGTGATATATGAGATCCTGATCTCTGATTTTGTATGTAAAGGCGTCTTGATAGTTGATAGATCTCCTGATTTGAGCAAATCCAAAGCTTAAGAAGGGCTTCTAGAATAAATTAAGATTTAAGGTCTAGAGTTGTTGAACAAAGTCCTGATCTCCAAGAACTACTACAACTAGAGCTTGATTTATTTTGTATGCATTGGTTGCTTTCTGATAAAGGTTTAGAATCTGATCCAAAGGTGAGGTTGAGGAGTGAGGATCTGGAATTTTAATATGCAAGTAAAGATTCTAGAGCTATGACAAGGGTTTGTTTGGTATCTGAGGGATTTGCTTCCTTGTAAAAACTAGAAGCTGGAGTAATAGAGGTAATAGAGAGAAGTCTGGGCTTGTCTCAATGTGGATGGTAAACTATAAGTTTCTTGTTGGAAAGTGGAATCAAATTCTAAAGGTGGAGTAGGAAGTCCTAGAGAATCAGTTGAAAATGATTGAAAAAGCAGAGATGGAGAGGTTAAATTGAAATTCTAGTCATATTGAATCTCTTCCTAAGTTCTCTAACTGTTTTATCAAAAGACAATGTTTTACAGGCCAGAGTAGGAGTAATTGATGAAATTGTGTCTATCATATTGTATCTTCTCTTTTTTCTTATTGTTGGGACAAGCATAATATAGATTATGTAACCAACTTGAAGTGTCAGATCATTATGTGTTGCATTGATCCTAATCAGCTTCATGCTGCTATATTAGAGGTGAGTGGTGGTTGTTTGAGATGAGTAGAGGGAGAAGAGATATATAAGGAGAATTTGGGATGAGTAAAGACAATAGGAGATGTTCAATAATGATTGGATGTGATCTGAATGAAAAGGGGTGATTGGGGGTGAGTAGAGGTGAGTAGATACAATAGAAGATGAGTGGAGACAATTAAAGATAAGTGTGGGCAATGGAAGGTAGATGAGGATGGTTGGAGATAATAAGAGTAATTGAGAACAAGTGGTTACAACCAGTAAAAATTAGAGATATGATGGAAAGTGGTTTGGGAACAATTAAGTGCAATATAGTTGTAATACAATTACCATTCTCTTGGATCACTTATCTACACAGAATTCCTGTTTCTTGGAGCCATTCAAGGCCCTTATGTCTATAGGCAGTTTTGGCTGAAAAGCATGTTGTGTGAGCTGTAGTACAAGGTGTGAGCTGACCATTGAGAAGTTCCAGAATGTTGTTTAACTTCCTCTCCACTCATGCATGTGATGATACTTGACTTCAGAATTCAGTGCTCTTTTATTTTATGCTGCAGGTCTACATCATGCCAAGGGGTGCTAGCCAAATCTGATGGACCTATGTTTCATCTTATACTCTACTTCCAACTCTTATCTGCATACATAACAAAGTATGTTTGTGATGGGCAGTATACATGGTATGCATAGGATTTCCTTTGCCTTTATCACTAAATAGATCAGTACTGTCCTTCTCCATTTACCACATGAAAAACATGCCCAAAGTTTCTCACTCATAGGAAGCATGAGTCTCATTTGTCTAGCAGTTAGGGATCAGTTCTCAGGTATCTGGTTGCAACTGGTTGCACAACTGCTGAAAAAACTGAATAGGACCTGATATAATTGTTTGTGATATCCTTTAATTTCTTGGACTCCTGCACAGCATGCTTTGCTAACCAATTCCTAATGTCATCTGTGACATGATTAATGAAAGAAACAAGTAAAAATGACAAATGTACCACCCAAACTGCTGCCTTGAATTCAATCTCAATCAAATCATCATTGTAAGTTTCTCAGTGTTGGTAGGGTGTCAGTGAACGCCATTGATTCTAAAATTTGACCTTGCAGTGGTACATATGAGCTTGATGGTTGGTGGGATGAGAGGATGTTGTGTTGTTGCTGCACCAGTATTTTTAGGTTAGTCAGTACTGGTAGTGGTTTTCACCTGACTTGTAGTACCCTCCAGCAGAGTGGTGGGCTAGATGTGGCTAGTATTCCTAGTAACTCAAATGTTTTTGCGCCTATGGGGTGAATGACAAAGCTATCTATCTAGCCCTCAGTGAGTATGAGATATGTTGAAGCATTTTGCCTTGTCTCATTTTTTTGGTGTGTGGAGTATTCCTATTGGTGGGTATGGGGTAGGGCAAGTGATTGTATTGATCTATAAGCCATCTGTGTACTCAGTCCCAAAGAAAGTTTACATTGAGTCTAAGTCAAGGCTATGTGACAGACAAGGGCCTGTAATTAATGTTGGAATGATGTTGGAATGATAGAGCAGCATAACTGTATACCATGGATATACCTCCAATGGATTTCCCTTTTGATTCTTTCTTTGAAAACATTGATAGAGTGGAAAGTGGTAGAGGGTTGTGCTGTTCACTCAGAGCTTAATATGTATATGAGATAAGCTTAACTACTTGTAAATGAACATTAGGTCTGGAGACACCAAGTTGTAGCTCACCTACAGAATGAAAAATGTGGTGCTTTTACACATGTTCTAATTAATAGAAAAACTATTAGCCAAAGAGTAGAAATGACTCATAACAGCTCATACTCCATTTAGAAAACTTGGGACAGTTTCTTGGACTACATGGACTCCACTCTCTTCATTTGTCATATCTTCATCAGTCCCACTATCAGATTACTATTGCTGTAGGCAAGGTCTATGGATCATCACATTGTCAAGTACACCCACTAAGCGCTATCAAATGTATCAGTGAGCAACAGCTATAGGATTGCTGATTAAGCCACTAACACCAGAATTCTTGCCAACAATGTCAAGAAGTTATTGCCAGTGAGTTCAACTGTCAGTACCCATGATAGAACACCTTGTTGGACAGACTTTTTCCTAATACATCAAATACCCAATGAGTAAGGCCTTTTTTTGTTGGGTGATAATAATGTGTCAATGAATTTGGAACCTTACCTATGAGTGCCAATGATAATTCATTGCTTAAATGACCCCTGTCTGTGTATATATTCAAAGCTACAAGATAGCTCCACAGAAGGTACTGTTGATAGGACTTGTGGCCCTTGTCCAAAGACAATAGATATATAGACAAGAAAGGGCACTCTCATTACTCTTCTTCCCTTATCCAGCTGTAGGTCCCTCCAACATCAACGTGGACCATCTATTACTTCCCTCTCAAGTCTGCTCTCTCTCTCTTCCTCTTTTGAATTAATACTATCTTTTCTCATTATAATCATTCACTCATAGCCACCCTATTCTTCATACCCATTTGACAACTAGTGAGGTTTCTGAGTGTGGACCTCTGATTGAATATTGAACAATTACTATTCTTCTGAATAAAGCCTGTTGACTTCAGCACTGATCTCTGGTGACACCTACACATAGAGGTATTATAATTTATTAGCTTCTGCTTCTGCCCTTTGCTGTTAGTACTACTGCAATGTCATGGCCACATATCACCCTCCTCTTCCTTTTGCAACCCTGGTGACCTATGTCAGATCATCTAGATATAGTAAGATATATGAGTGGCTGACATGACTCAGATGAGACATTAATGTAAGGTGGACAAAATATAACTTGAATGAACATTAATACTCCACAGATTACATTCATCTTGTCTCTCCACTACATATCAGCAAGGCAACATGCAAGCAAGAGAGAGTATTGCATCCACTTACAAGTGTATGTGCTGATGTACTGAGCTGCATAGAACTGCTGTGTTTCTTTCGATTGCTTGTTGACATTGTTGCATACACACACACCCTACCATGCATTATGATTCAAATTACTTGAAAGGTTGGATTTGAAATCAGATCAGAAGTTGATGTAAAGTACTCTATTTGAAACACTGGTTCATTGAATCCAGATTAAATTGATCAAATAAACAGAGATCATCTCTTATATGTACTTCTGATGCCAATATAACTGCAAATTGACTAATGATATACAGTCAGAATGTTCTTAGGAGAAAGTTTAAGTTTTCCAACCATAATTCTGGGTTCAAGTTCTGGTACCCTGTATCTTTTACAAGGGCCTTTGACCCAGTAGATTTGACATTATTAAAAGATGCATGACCATGCATTCTCCACTATCTTCTTCCTTCCTCATAACTTACTTCTCTTATGCTCTTGACATTAAAGACCCTCTTATATCCCAGTCTCTGATGCAACTCTGAATTGTCCATGGTTGTTGAATATAGAAAGACACACTCATTCTAGCTTTTGGGGCCTAGCAATCATTGGACCTGGTTTACTGATATGATCAACTCAATTTCTCTACTATCCTATTCCCTGTCAACAACCTGTATTATGTTCATAATGTAAGTTATTTGACTTTAAATCACCACTTCTTCCTATATGCCTCTGGCTTGCAACAGATTTTTAGTTCTAGTGGTATAACTGGCATCAGAAATTCTCTATTTGATCTATATATTTTCCCTTCTTTTGACTCTCTTGAGCCTAAGGAGGCAAATTTGGTGAATCACCACATAATCTTGTACTGGTCTGAGGGAAAATTTGCTTATTCATGTTCTAGTATGGGGCTCCATACACTACCTAGTACTCCCAGTTTTTTCAAAGAGCAGGGTTTCAGGATCTATGATGAGTGGGATCCAGGTATGATGTGTTTTTGCTGTTGTGTGTATGAAAATCCTGTTTGCTTTTGCTATGTGGCAGTCAATGTCAAACCTTAATGTAATGGTATGTAGCTCTAGAGTACTTTGAAGTTTAAGTTTGACCAAAATTCTCCAATCTGTAGAGTTCTAGTCATTGCACAATAGAAAAAGTGTTGAATTGGGCATCTGATATTTGGGTGCCTTATAGCCTGAGTGGTTCATCAGTTTCTAGGTTGTTTGTGATGTGCTATGTGCAGCGTATCATACAACATCTAGGTTTATCAGGAGTCTTGTGTAAGGCCTCTTCAAGATATTATTATGTTATATTGCATTGTATGCTGTTTACTGATCAAGTGCAATTAGTTTTATCCCATTGAGGCAGATTTTATGGTCTTGGTCATCAATTTCATCATGTTGAAACTCATCTGCTTTTTCATTCCTTGTGTTGTTGGTGTGTCCTTTCACCCATTTGAATATTGGTGCAGCTCATTTGAATATTGGTGCAGCTCATTTGCATAGTTGGTATGTAGCAGCTTGGAGCCATCAGGCATTGCTGACTCCTGTCCAGCCGATATCTTCTTAGCTACCTTGGTGTTTTGTTAGGCCATCAGTTAAATATCTAGAATTGGTTACAATAGTGAGTGGAACTATTAAATACTAGTAATTGGGTCACTGTTTTGGAGTGTGACTACAGTAGCTACTACTTCTCCCATGTGATTCTTATTTCTGGGATCATTGTCACCAAACCTTACTTGTCATTTCATATGTAGCTGCCATCTGTATACTTAGTGAGTGGTTCCATTTGTTGCCTCTGTTGCCTGTGGGGATTGCACAGGTAGTATGCTAGTTCTATCAGCTGATTGTTGTCCAGATTAACACACAGTACAAATCCAAGGAGAGAGCAGAATGCACATGAGCTGCAATGATCAGTGTCGAGGAGCCAAGGAGAGTGTACTTGGAGGTCACCCCAGGGAGATGAGACAAGAGGGAATAACATTCAAAAAACAATCCCACCACTGACCATTGTTAAGGTGGTAAAGATGAGTTTGAGTGAGATAGATGACATGGTGGTGGTGAAGGTGAGGGAGTGAGATGGTGAACAGCAACTGGCTATCTTATCTATGGAATACAAGTTAATAATAATCAACAGGAATCGACAGGTTGAGACTATGGGACCTACAACAAATGATTCAACTCTCAAAGCACCCAGATGTGTAACCCCAGCAATCAAATCACTTGTGTAAATGAATGTTGCACAAGAACAACCTACAAGAAGTGCTGTGCAGTGGATCAGGCCTTGAGTACCTTATTTTATGGTGTCAGTGAGTAGACTGTGTGACCGAATTGGATGAGGTGTTTTCAAGGTGGACTGGGACTGGACAAGAGAATAGTAGTTTTCAGGATGTATGATAGCAAAATGTAATTTGGTAGAAGCAGGGTGTCTATTGATCAGACAGGGGACTATTTTGTCATCAATAACACTATTAGCAGGTTCAGTCCACACTGTTTGGAGGATGGTGTTTGTGTCTGATCACATAACATGAAACTGGTGAAAACTTATCCAAAACAAGTAACCTTTGTATTGAAAGGAGATGTTATCATTAGTAGTGGGGACAACAGGATGGTTTATGTTTTCAGCAAGGCAAATGGAAAGCTAATCCAATCTCTGCGACATGCATGCAGCAGACGAGTTCAAACAATTACAGTAAGCATACATTTAATACAGATGCTGGGTTGAATATCAGATCTGGGGGGCAGAAAGTGAAAATCAGACATAGAAAATCAGAAAAAATTTGTAAGATCCTAAAAACATTTGTAGATGTAGGTATTGATAGGGACAAATAGGCACTACAATTCAATTCAGTTATGAATTGGTTATGACTGGTTATGATCAGTTATGTGTATATCTAGCATATTCAAGCCCTTATAGAGAGTACTGATACTCTATCATGGCTCTGGTTGGTACTGAGCTAAGGAGATTATTCAGAAACTGATCTCTGCCTCAGATTAATGCCCAGGAACTTTGGTGAAGCAAATTTCCCCTTTGACTGTCTCATTGGACACCTAGCAGCTTCCTGTCAATCATTTTTCTGGTGGAGTAACCACTGATTATCCCTCACTTAGGTCAAATAGAAGAGACTTGTCTCAATAATTTTTAGAAGCATATATTTCTATTGCATATGACCAAGGTATCATGGACAGAGAAAAAGGTTAAGCCTAGTGAGAAGACTTACAAGGGCTATATGAACAGTGGTTCAGAGATAAGAGCAATAGAGTAGTGTTGAGCTAGTGTAGGCTTGGAAGACAGGTGTATAAGACTGTGTTCCATTAACATACTGAATAGAGAGAACAGGAAGTGGGCTCTCTCTTATATATATGAGTGGGTACTTTAGGGCAGGTGTGTGAACTACCTAAAAGAAAACACAATATAAGGCATATAGAAAGTGGAACAGTATGAGTGAGTAATGCTACTGGATAGCTAAGGGAGCTCTTATCATATAATAAAGATAATGATGTCATGTCCGAAGATATTGTTATTTATCATCCAATCAGATATGATCCAATTATCTATGATGTCATGATCTAGACTGTATATCAAATGTTGAATTTGAAATATAGATAAGGAAAGAATATAGAGTGTTCTAGATAATACCATAGTGATAAAGAATCAATAATGTCACACAATAAAGTCATATGATATGTGATCATATCATATGCTTATTAATTTCAACACTAAATTCCTTCATACAATGTTTGAGACTATGACTGTGGCTTTTACACTCAAAATGATCACCTGCCATCAAAGAAATTTGTGTAGAAAGTATATGTCAGATAGTGCTGAAGACAGGAATCTTACACTACCATCTGATTGTCATGATCCAAGTTTGCTTCCTGCTCCAGAAAATTTGCAACCTTTAACATTATGCAGGTGTGTTACCTTCCATGCACACTTCCAAACAGAAGGAGTCTTTTATAGTCATTGTTTGACTCACTTGGGCAACAGTCTAATTCTGTTCTATCCCCAAGATAGCAGAATGTCTACCCCAGGTTGTATCAAGTATGATCATGGCAGCATTTGATTTCCTGTCCACCATCACCCTCTCGCATCTCATGGTATGATTGACCCTTCATCACTACCTGTACTTTCCTACCAGGCTCTACTTGACTTCGCTATTAGAAAATATTGAGCTTATCTTACTCTCATGAGTTTTGTCACACATAGTCCAATAGTGCTTTTCTGAGGAGTTAGGGGTTATCTTAGTGTTGATGATGGTAAGTTCACCATTTCCATGTTTTATTAGTGTTGATGACTTGACTTCCAGTAGGATTAGATACCAACAGGTCTATCTACTTAGTCTGTAACTAGTGTCAGTTAGTCTATTGTGTAGACAACCATGCATGGTAGCCAATGTTGGTTGGTTGGTTGTGTTCAACAATAGTTACTGGATCTAAAACAATGGGTAGTAAAGTAATTGTTCATATATATATCTAATGTGGTCTCATTGTGGTCACCCACTCTGGCATGGGAACTTGCTTATTCAGTTAAGTTGTTCCAGTTTATAATCCATTGTGAGACTCTGACACAACTCTTTCCACTATCTGTAGTATGATGAAGCAATAAATAGGAGCTATCTATTCTATTAGTATTAGTACATATTTTATAAGGCTGGCCACTTGACAACTGTTAATCTCTCACTTTTAGAGTGACTCAAACATTGCCACCAACTTCATAACCTGTTGCAAAACTTGACTACTAGGTATATAGTTCTAATGTGATCTGCTCGAGACGAGACTGTACTAACTGCATGCTAGTAATTCGTAATGCTTTGGATTCTAGTGAGGACCATCCTGTCTCCCAAATTAATATCATAGTGGAGGAGGCTAAATGACAAGATATATTCCTCATGGATGATGACACCACTGTAAGTATTTTGTGAAGGCCTGTGGAATCTCATATGGACAAAAGCTGACTGTGGGCAAGTATTTGAATCTCGAAGAGGAATTGTCTGATGAGCTGGATACCGAGATTCTCTAGAATTCAGAGTACTTAAGATAGCCTAGGCAGTTGGGAAAGTGAGTCTTGGCCAGAAACATCAATGATATTGCTCACTGCTATGCCCATTCTTATCCATCATACAATTCCCCCAAGTCTCCTCAAACCTGCTGCTATTACATAGATTTTCTTTCTGATCAGTAACATCTCTTATACATTTTCTGAGTACTCATGAATCTTACTTGACTATAGAGCACACTAGCCACTATCTTCTCATGTATCTCAAGCCACTTATAACCAAGGTCCTTGTCTTCCCTTGGCTTCTCCAAAGGCTCTATATAGAAGTATCTGGTTGTCAAGAGATCTGGCATACTATGTCTCCCACCCATTGAAACATTGTGTGGGGCATTATTCTCATTCCCTCTGAAGAGGCTGGTGATATTTTCACAGCCAGACCAATGCTCTCTTGTCCAAACTGGGTGGAAATTTGAAAGAAAAAGTATAGAAGGGACATTGGCTATGCCCTCAATGTTCATAGCAACACCATTAATGTCCTAGTCATGCCACATGAGCATCCATACAATTTATTGGATGAGAAGATCCAAAGGACATGTGCCTTATTTGACTATCACACTGCTCACAATACTCAGCTGGATCTTATTGCAATTGTCAACACAAGGGGCTTAATCACATTTTGGTGCAACAATGCCAACTACTTTATTGGCCCACTTCACCTTTTGTTGAAGATAGATGATCTGGAATGTATCATCATCCCTTCTCCTAAAGAGATTCTGATATTCAGAGAATCTGGCATTGGCATGCTATTGATACACCAAACATACACCCTCTTCTCTTCCTAGTTTTGGAAAGAAGGGGACTTAGATTCTGTCCTCTTGTCATCTCTGGAGCTGTTAGATCAGAAGATTAAGATTGTCACTGTTGACATGGAATCACAATCAGTTTCCCTAAATCTTGACAACCAGCTATAACCATTGCTCTATCTTGGAGCAATGATGTGTGTTTTCTATGAGAGAGCAAGTGCAAATACTTGTTGATGCTGACCACAGGCATACAGACATAGTTATAGTGGTCTGGGAAGCCAAAAACAAAGTTACTCCATCAAATGTGTCCTCTGAAGTAAGTCCTAGTTATTACTACATACTGGAACATGGGTCTCAATATCTCATAGAGACAGGCTTCTACTTTCTTCCTAGAAATCTTCAGTCCAGACCAGTAGTGGACTTGCTGTCATCTGCTTTCCCTCACTTGTCTTCCACAATCTAAACCACCGACAAACCTCCAACTTGGCAATCTGACCTGCCAATCATTGATAGTCCATAGCACAAAGAATAATAGTATTTGGATCATGGATGTCATTAGATGACAACAATGATCAAATTGACCCAAATCCATCTGCCCATATCTTGAAGATCATGTCTACACTACCTGTTAACTTACTCAAGTTCACTCCTGAGACTGGATATGATGTCTGTTGGGGATGAGGTCAGAATCATGAGGGGACTGTTCTGGGGCTGTCAAGGAGTGGTGAAGCTTTACAGCAATGAAGCTTGCATTTTGGTCCTATTCCTAGATGGATTTAATATAAGCCTTGTCTCCTTTTCAATCTTTCCACAGAACATAATTTATGTTGCCTTCAGACTGCTACTGTTCCTATTGTGTTTTGTATCAAGTTTGTAAACTTCATCCAGCATGAAGCATCTCAATTGGTTGGAAAGGATATCTGAATAATTTGTAGAGAATTCAAAGGATGTTGAGCAACATTGTATACTGTGGGCTGTGAAAACAGTGTGATATCTCTACACAGACATTTGGTATTGAACATTGCTAATGACTTCATCGCCTTGCTGTTCCACCATTGTTACCTGCCTGAAACTCATTGATATATTTCTCTTGTTTTTTCCCTAGTTCTGGTATTTGACAGGTTGTATGTTGGATGGGCATAGCCTATATGCTTGGATAGCACATATCTGTAGTTCATTTGCATCAGAGACCATAGTAGTGTGAAAGATGCCACCCCCATTGCTATCTTCTTCAACTGCACTACCCTCAGCTGAAGATGCAGTGTGGACTGTGACACATCTTAACATCATAGCAACATCCTTGTAGGGAGCAGCAGAAACTCACTCCTTGGACCTCCACAGTATGTTAGAGTCTCTATTAGAGGAATGGATACTCATTGATGCTTTGCTACTCAGGTCCATTTCCTGGCTTTTCAATGACAATTTCTGTGACTTCTTCACCAAGTTCCACCTTGTGTTCAATGTGGATTTCCAATTTGAATGTGGATCCTTTCAACATTGCATCACCTGCACCACTTGTCCTGACTGATTTTGTGGCCCTTCTGGCTCCACCCCTGAGGGTCATGTCTCAGTCACTGTGCCACATTCTACAGCCTCTACAGACCCTACAGACTCTACAGACTCCACAGGGTCAACAGGGACTAGTGGTATTTGTTACTATTTGATCTGTTGTTTGATATAGTATGTGATGCACTATTTGGCACATTGTTTGGCATATGTTGTATTATACTTCTGATACACTTTTACTACACTTTTTGATACACTTTTTGGTACACTTTTACTACACTTTTGGTACACTTTTTGGTACACTTCTACTACACTTTTTGATACACTTTTGGTATACTTTTACTACACTTTTACTACACTTTTTGGTACACTTTTGGTACACTTTTACTACACTTTTTGGTACACTTTTACTACATTTTTACTACACTTTTTGATACCCTTTTGGTACACTTTTTTGTACACTTTTACTACACTTTTTGGTACACTTTTGGTACACTTTTTGATACACTACACTTTTTGGTACACTTTTAATATACTTTTAATTGTACTAATGTACTAATAGTTATAGTCTTATAATTCTACAATAAGATGTCCATACAAATAAATATGAATACAAATATAATAGTATAGCTTATAATTCATAACATATAATAATAAATATATTAATACAATTATTTTATTTTATTATTATGTATCATTATATCATCATATACACAGACTCTCTACAAACCTCTACAAACCTCCACAGACCTTCTACAGACTCTCCACAGACCTTCCACAGACCTTCCACAGACCATGTACAGACCTCTACAGGTTCTTCTGTACAGGTGACCATTCATTTGCTGATCAGTGGACTTTGAGAGAAGTTGAGAGCAAGTTTAATCAGTTGCTCATGAATCCTGGCACATAATAGTGGTAACAAATAAATATTTCCATTCATTAGCATGCAAATTTATGTAATTCTAAGCAAGACTTTTTAAGTGGCCTTATCACTTATGACCTCCTTCTTTTCTCTTCTTTATTGAGGGTGATTCAACACCCATAGTTAGTGTTTTAAAGTTTGGTCCAGTCTGGTTTTCCATGCTCCAAATAAGGCAACTGGACCAAAACTGGTTTTTTTAAAACTCAGAAATTCCCTGGACTGTAACTGGACCACTACAAACTGGTTTTTTAAATTTTAGCTCCACAAAAAGACCAGTACAGACTGGTTGCAATTGGTCCTAAAATAGGGGCTGACTAATAGCTACAGATTCCCCTAATTCTTATGTAATTTGGTTCACACAGTAAGAAGTATGCCCATTTTATTGTCAAATACCTCCCAAATGAGATATACCCATTAGAATTAATTTTGTGACTGATTAGTCTAGGAATCAGGCTTAGTCATAGTGAGACCAAATATAGTAGCTACTCAGGGCTAAATGCTGACACCTGGATCCTGCCAATTGACCAAGAAATGACCAAGGTATAGCCATTTCCAGATCATATGTTATATAGATTAGATTTATAGAATGATCACATAGTGTAAAAATTCAAAATATGTACTTAAAATTCTGGAAAATTTGTGCTAAATACAGAGCAATCAGGGCTATCAGGGGGTGTTATCGGTTGCACCAAAAAACCAGTTGCAACTGGTCTTTTTGCAGTTTTTTGATTTTTAAGAAATCTAGAAAGACCAGGACTGCTTTATTTGTAAAATTAAAAAGACCAGACCACTCAGGACTCGTCCTAATTAGTTCAGTTCAGTTTGATTGCAGTTTCTGAGTGGTCCTAGGACCAGATCTTTAAACACTACCCATAGTGATGAGTCTTAGAGTGCATCAGTACTTCAGTATCTGTTTGTCAATACTCTCATCATAGTTGCTCTTAACAGAAAACTCCAAGTTCCTTTCTGGACCCAAGGTATTGTCTGGAAAATTGTGAGTCATTATCCATTGTAATAAACCAAATTAAGTCTGACTTATGAAAACCTATTCAACACCTCTCTAGCTCTTTGACTCAGGTGTCTTGTGGTTCATCTTCCTCAGCCCTCCTTCAGCAGCATGACTAACTCATACCTCTGCAGGCTCCACCACTCTGACTACTAGCAAGACTCTTGTGGTTCATCTGCCTCAGTCCCCCTGCCAGCATAACTAACTCCACCTCTACAGGTTCCACTAACTCCTACTAACAACTCAGTTATTCCCACTACCATTACTCATCAGATACTTCCATCCCTGCTACTGACTTTGCTGTATATTTTGACTACCTTCACTCAGGCTGTAGACATTTCTGCAACTGTCTCAAGTGTGACCCCAATTTTCACAGTGATGACCTCTTCATCTATACCAGTGTTGCTCTATCAGTGAGCACTATTGGCATTATAATTTTGCCAATGTAATAATGTTTTCTAGTCTCTTTGAAAGAATTCAAATATAGCAGTAGTTGGAATTTAAAGTAGTAATAATTCTTAAGCACTGGTTATGATGCCTGTAACATCATTTTTATGCAGAAATTTGAGCTATGGTTTGTTCTGAATTTATAGGTGGGATACAATGGACAAGTAACAACTATCATGAATTATAAGTATCTTAAGAGACATTGGCATGGTAGTAATGGCTTTTAATGTGAATAATCTATTATAATGCATTATAAGGGATGAGAATATCACATGCTCCTTATCACCAGGTACAGCTTTGATAAGATTACTGGCTATATAATAATGATATGATGCTTCCATTAACATGACTTACCATAGTATGTGGGAAGAAAGCACCTTATAATGCTTATGCATGACTGGTCATGTGGGCTAAAAATTTGCAACTTTATAGGCTTAAGTTATTTGTAGAAGGACAGTAGAAAGTGAGTCAAGAGATCTAGAGGTTTGGGAAAACTCCAAAGAGAACAATACTGCAGGCCCTGAGCCCTTGAAAGCCCCCAATGAGGGCTCGGCCTGGCCTTGAAGCCATGGCTCGTATTGAAGCCACGGCCCACTAAATTTAGAGCTCATAGCCAATAGTATATTCAACACCAAGCGCATCACTAGATAGTAGCTACTACAGACGAGTTCAAAATACACCAATCCTCATCAGTCTCTTCGCCTTCACCATCTGATTTAGCCTCCTCTTGAGTAGTTTCTGCCAATATCGACAGGTCTTGCTGAAATAACAAGTTTGATTTTGCCGCGCATTTGTGAAATTGAAGTGCTTCAACGATATCAGCCTTGAGGCTGTTATGCCACTTGCTAATGGTGATGCCAGCAGACAAAAACACCCACTCAGATGACGCAGAACTGGACATGATCGATAGGAAGTTGCATGCAAGAGATCCCCACACTGGATACCATACGGCATTGATACCCCACCATTCAATGATTGAGAGCTGGCCAAGGATGTCGTGCATATTGAGGTATTCATGGAAGCCACTGGCAGAAAGCCACGGCCTAGAAGGATCTTCCCACTGTGGCCAACTCTCACCCATAGACATCAGGTCAGCCTCACCATCGATGTCATCATCATCTATCAGGCCACTTAAGAGTGCCTGGACCTTTGGGTTTGCACAGGTGACAGAATGTGTCCAGTTCATAGCCTTGTCCGGGCTAACAGTGCCGTCCTGATACATTGCACGGTAGCGTTCTTCATACTTGGAGTTCTGGTGTCAGACGGATACCTAATTAGTTGAGAATGACATACAATGGCCTCAGCGTGGTGCAATGTGTTGGTGTAGAGCACATCGCCCCAGTTTGTGCGGATGTAGTTCAGTTTTTGACTGGGGTTGAGCACTAAATGTAGTAGAACCACAAGTTAGATGCATAATAAACTAGAGTGGTTTATCCATCGAGTACTCACCCATAGCGATGATATATGCCAGTGTGTCGGACATCAATGTTCAGTCATAGTAACCTGATATCTTTTTTTTTTTTTTTTTTTTTGACATCCTCGTTTATTGTCCACCTAGGTGTGTACCTAATATGGGACAATAGAATATGCTATTGTACTGTAACTAGGGGTACCTGAATGAGGGTGTTCATACATATCATGATTCGATGGAATCTGGTGAGATGGGGCTGCGATCCGCTAAATATGAGGGGGAAGGGGGGGGTCGGGGGTGCGAATGCAAGCAGTGGGTAAAGGGCCGGGTGCCAGAGGGCTGTGTATAGGTGGTTATGCGGGGTTGCGGGGGGCGACAGGCTGCTGCTTCCATTCCATGTGGTTTGACTCCAGTAGGCCAAGGGTCAGTCGTACTTCGGCAGGGAGGGTTGGGCAGTTGAACGTCATGTCTATGACGTCTGGTGGCGCATTTGTGGAGATGGTTAGCTCTCGGTTGTAATCAAACCCGAGATATAGGGGGGGAAGGGTCTTGAAGGTGACCATGAGTACCAGGGGGACGTCATCCAGGACGATGTTGTGAAGGATGGGGGTGAGGCCAGAGTCACACTGGGTTGAAAACCAGGTGGGGCAGTTGGGTTGCTTGAGGATCCAGTGGATCCACATGAAGTTTTTGGGTGCAGACTGGCTGGTGACCGACATGGCGGAGGAGGACGTGGTGGATTGGGAAGGGGAAGGAGAGCGGGGGCCAGGGGGACGGGCCGTGGGAGCAGTTACCGGTGAGGCAGGGGGAATAGGGGAGGACGCGTCTTGTGACAGTTTGGCTAAAATAGCGCGGATCTCCTTTACTTCCCGTCAGAGCTCCGACACCTCAGCTCGAAGTGCCTGGTCGGCAGTAGGGGGACGAGTGCGGGTTTTCCGGGCGCCGGAGTACCTCCCTTTTCCTTCATGGAGGATGAGGTTAGCTGTGAGGCCTGTGCCCTGAAGTGGAGCAGCATGTTGTTCTGGTATAACTGGATGAAGGGGGGGAGGACTTTTCCGGTTTCAGCATCAACTGCCGAGGGGCTGAGCTGGGCCTTGAAGGCATGGAAGAGGGCAACTATCCAGCAGACGGCCCTATTGGCATCCTTGGGACAGGAGGTGGGTATGGTTGGGATGGAGTACACTTTTCCCTTGTGGGGGCCATCCTTGACGGTCCACTGCCACTTGGGGGGGTGCTGAGTGAGGTGCTTTAGAACGTAAACAGGGACAGCAGGGGGGATGAAGCGAGCACGAAAAGTGCCCTGGGGAAAGGTGTGGAAAGTGCGGCCTATCTCTGACAGTCAAATGCTGCAGGGGAAGGTCGAAGAGCAGGAGTGGTGAGGCTTTGGGGTTTTCCCACGGGGGGATGGTGGTGGTACAGGTTCAAGAGGCATCCAACCTGATATCTTGTTGAGACCAGCCTCAACTGCGTCCTTGAATTTGGCATATTTTTTTTTTGCTTCTTGCATGTACCGACCACACTTTATGGAGCGATTCTAGTGCAGGCAAAGCCATATGCAATGTGGGACCATGCTTGCCCAAGAACACATGTTGTGCCATTTCAGCGTACTTTGTGGATTCAATCAGTGTCGATCTCACAAAAGTCAAAAGCATACATACTGCCAACAGTGTCAAGATATGTTGGACGCGTTCCCACTCCACATTGCTTAACTGGAGCTCATACAGCTTGCAGTGCTTCACACCATCCTGCTCCTGTGAACCTAGCTGGGCCACAAATGTATTGACCTCCTGAGACTTGTTAGCATGTATCATCAGGGGACCTGTGACAAATAGATATAGTCATATAATATTTTGTCAAGTATAACACTCATTACCCATTATATCAGTATTGCAACACACTAGCTCAGGCATTGTTTTCTTTCAGTGGGCTGGCAAAATTTGTAAAAAAAAAAAATGCTCACAATCACAAAAAAGATCTAAATCATCATCTTTTAACAGTTTGTAAACAATATAATCATCCTCAAAATGGGAGGCATGACAATCAGCATCAAACAGAGAATCACTGTTATTTACAGAGTTGTGATACCAATTGACATCACACTCAGCTTGGGAAATGTGATAATTCATGCCATACAGAGAATGGCCATCATATACACACTCATGCTAGCAGATTGACATCATACTCAGATTGGAAGGTGTGATCATCAGCATCATGCAGAAAACAGTTACCATTTATAGAGCTCAGGCTGTAAGGACAAATCAACATCACACTCATACCCCCTACCATGACATAGATCACTGACAATTTATTCCAAACATGAATCAACAGTGTGCTAGTCATGACACTGATTATCAAACCTCCTAGATCTGAGTGCATTATTCCAACATAGCAAATCTTATAGAAATATGGTACAATATGTAAAAGAAGGATGCTAATTGCAATCAGCTCACTGGCATCTGTGTTGTCATCAATTGTCCAGCATTCAGTTCATCTACTAGCTAATTGACACTGGCATTATAATATCATCCATGCCAACTTGAATTATCTGAGTGCAACTATTTCAATACTATCACTATGGCCAGTGAGAAGAATTCAGCATTGCAACTTTCTGAACATAGTGTGTACAAGATGTACCAGTGCACTACATAGTAACAATCCGAGAGTCTACCGAAGCCCGATACTCGGCACGCTTGGCACGGATCCTTGCGAGCGCACTATTCTTTGAGGGCAAACACTCACTTTCAGTATAAAGTGGAAATATTTGTCGGTTCCACCAAAGTAACAACTGATCGACTTCTTCCTTCTCTTCCAGGTCATTGAGCAATTCAAGGATACTGTTGTAAAATCTTTCCGAGTCAGTGACAAGATCTGTTCGAGAGAATACTTGTGCCGAGCTAAGTGCAAATCGTGCCTGTCATCACCATTAGCATCATAATAGCGGCGCTGAAACCAACATTACATACCTGGGTCGCAATATATGCAATTGAGGCTTTAGTAACACTACGCATTCCGTGAATACGGGCATTTCCCGAACGACTCGGAGTGGCTTTCGGCTCCTGGTCTACAGAGCTTGGTGAAGTGAACACATGCTTATAGGCCTAAAAGTTGTCAGAGTAATGCTATCGAACAATGAGAACTTATACATACGCAAACCAAAAGCCTGCTGCGAAGAAGTCCATTCCACGGATCCTCAGGATCATACATGTAGTTGGTGTAAAGGAAAATAGGCCATTGATCCCCAGCAACCTGGAGTTGTCCGGTGTGCAGCTTCTCCTTAATTCTACACAAACACGTCAGAGCCTTCTCGTGTAATAGGACCCAGACACTCACTCGGAATTCTGCCATTCGTAGCCTGCAGGGCAAAGCAAGGCCCCAGTGCGTTCATGGTGGAATCCCCGCCTGGATTTAATGTTACGGGGGATGTGCGGGTTCAGAGTCTGGCCTTTCGGTGTGATCCAATCGATGACAGCCACTTTCATTCCTTTGGTGTCATCAGCCCTCGCGCCACTCGCTCCCTTCTGAATCTATGAGGGTAAGATCAAACCTTGGTAAGTAACAATAATAATAACAAAATAGTTACACACCAATTCTGCTATGGACATTATTTCCTCCTCGGAAGATTCCATAAGGCGGGCTTCCAGCCCCGGAACAAGTCTCAACAGCTCACGAAAGACAAGATACTCTTGTCTTTCCCTTCAACGAGGTCAGATTTCAGAGAAACCCGTGTCAACATTACTTACTGGGCCGTCAGGGAGTCTTCACCATTTTCTTCAATCTCAGCCATGACAGTCATCCCGTTCATCATTAAGGCCGGCACGTTACAGAACACGTGAAATGTTCGCCCGAAGTGGCAGCCATGGTGAATTAACGGATCTTGTGAGGTCCTAACATACTGTTAACGAAGAGTGAACGAAACACAGACTCCGAGTCAAAACATACGGTCGTTTCCTTGGGCCCATTTCAAGAGCACTCGAGAATGAGCGTTTCTGTCCGTTACTGGCGTTCTCGTCATCTCGTTGAGGAGCAGACTCACACTGAGCATTACTGATATGCATGAGAATGGTGAGAGCGTAAGATGGAGAGACCTAGAAACAGATCGAAGAGAGACAGGGTAGCTTGAAGGGCTCACCCTTTAATAGTGGGCCACTCATGCATGACATGATTAGAATTACATGAACAGCCTAATGAGATCTGACAGATCTGATCGATCTTGCCACATCCAACCTTGGCGTTTTTTGTGTCATACCCCATGGCTAATACTGCTGGTAGTATGAGAGAATGTCAGCTTCTGGAACGCAAGTTTTCTTGAACGCACCTGACCTACTACTAGTACTTGAAACTGACCCATCACAACTTTGCTTGTGGACTCCAACGACGCTCGGAATGATCGTCCTCAGGAAAAATCTCCACGAGTGGGGGGGGTAATGGTGTTGCTGGGGTACCGGAACTGGGAGAATGGTACATATTAGAGATATGGACTCGTCTTGGATCGGTGAGACAAAGAAATGGATATTTGTGTCTTGGGATTCCTTGCTACAGTACGATAGAATGGCTGTAGCTTCCGTGAGTGTAACATTGTAGAGAGACATAACCACAACCAAGTCCTGGACGAACAAGCACGGATTGGGTGTTGAGGAAGATGATGTGAGCACGCGATGGATGATGAATCATCCAAATCCTTCTTTCACCTCTATCAGTTCACCCAGAGCTACCTCGCCGAGTCCAGCTTGGCGACTTTGAGGGGACATTCAGTTTTTGGTTGGATAGAGGCGGACGACAGACCCGTATGAAGTGCTGTTACAGTCTACGCGGCATTCGCACCATTGATGACTTGTACATCCTTCGTGACACGGATTGTCGTTTGACGCAGCCAACATCAGCAAATCAGCTTATACCTGTCCAGAACTGGGCAGTCCTAGACACTAGCTCCAGACTTCCAGGCCTCTCTAGCAAGGTACCTAACTGGCTATGATTGTCCTGTCCTGTCCTAGGGCTGGACTGGTGCTGGACAAACTCTGATAAAAACCTCATAGCAAATTGCCACAGAACTGTCCCAGAAATGTACTAGAACACACCAGAACTGCAACAGAGCTGTGACAGTAAGCATACAATTGATCTCAAATTTGTCAGGTACCAGCACCCCTCAATTAGCCCTCTTTTGGACATACATCATAACTCAAAATGACATAACAATTGCACTAAGAATAGACATACTACTCGAGATCAGTGATAAGGAGTGACACAAAGACAATTAATCGAGATCAACATCAAAACCGGTTGTTGCAGCAGCGTACCCTTCCTGCTCGGCTCCCTCCCTGTATACAAGCAGAAACCCATATGTTTAGTATGCAAGGCACCAAAGCAAAATAGATACTTGCCTTCCTAGAGTGGCCCACTCCATGCGAAGGGACTTCGTTTTGGCAGCGTGAATCGGCGAGGTGTCGCATTTCGCCATCAGTGCCAGCATCTGCAAGTAAATTGGTGAATATATGTTGACTCGGAAGGCCACGTCACTTTGCGAAGCCACAACCTCGTCTAGGACAACCTTGAGCTTGATGATGTTAGCATCATGCTTTAAAAAAAGAAGTAAATATACCGTGGTGGCAGCTATGGCAACAGTAACCCTTGGGACTTCATGACCGAAGACTTCTGGGAAAAGTTTCCCGACAGATGTAGGGCCTGCGTAAAAGAAATCGACCACCAAACTGGCGAGCGCGGGGTGAGCCAAGTTGTTGGTATGTCCCTAAAAAGAGTCAGACAGATGGTCTGCGGTGTCATTAAATTCATCTTACCTCTTCATCAATGCCATTCCTGAGGAACACGCTGCGATCATCCAACAGAGCAGTGGCAATCTTTGCATTCTCCTCCTTACGATTGTCCGGATCCCATTTGTACCGTTGACCGATGTGTGTATGAGCCCTTTTTCTTAACGCTGACCGCCAGTTGCCCAGATCTTCCCACAGCTACATTCAGTGTTAGTTGAGATCCGCAAACATGAGAGAAAAAGGTTACCAGTCGAGTGATACCGGATGTATGATAAGGCCACCAGCCTGAGACAAACACGTTTAGTACGTCTTGCGCACATGATCCAGATCTTACCCTCTGTGATCGTCAGCCCATGAGATCGCCTTTCCTGGATGGCTTCTTCCACGTAGTCAACAGCTGAAGTGTTGAACTTGGCATGGACAGGAAATGCATTGACAGACGCCGCATCACAGTGTGAGAACTGTTTTGCTCATTCAAGTATGTCGCGCACTACAGGATGATAAAACTGAATTTGCCATGGTTCTGCTCCTTCTGCTGCAGCTCGGACGGCAGGGGTTGATTGCTCAGGATCGGATGGCTGAGGTACAACAGCAGGTAGCGGCGGCGTAGAGGGTCTGGACACATGCCGAGAACGGATGGTACTCAACTGAGCACCGCTTGGGAGTCGTGGAGGACGGTTACATCGCCGATGGGCAGCAACAACATCCACCGGGTTTGGAGCTGTCCCAAGGCATCAGTCAACTTGAAAGATACATTGCATGACTGAGCAAATACCTTCCGACTCGTGATGTTGAGGGTCTATCACCGTCATTCAGTAAACTAATGGAAGATGGTTGTGTGGTTGGACACTAACCTTCCAAACCGAAGTGTTGAGATGGATGGAGGCCTACTATCACCGCCATTCAGTGAATCAACGGAAAATAGTTGGGTGACTGGACACTGACCTTCCAAATCGAGACGTTGAGACAGGCATGGGTCTGTAGTTGTTGTTAGCGACTCAATAAAAGATGATTGCATGTTGGACACCGACGACCTTCAGATCCAAAACGATGAGATGGACTTGGGTCTATCGCCGTCGTTCAGCGGATCCCTAACACACTTGGTATGTATATATATCCTTACCTCTTCCGATCACAGCCTTGGCAGCGCGTTCGTCATCACTCGGCGATGTTTTGTCCACTTCATCGAGAAAAGCGTGAGGGGGAGATATGTCCCTGCTTGCGGGACAGTCATTAAGTGATGTTGTAAGGTCACCGGATCTATAATGGTCGAATGATGAAGGGATCATAGACTGCTGAGGAATACGTGCGTGTTGAGAGCCTTGGGATGACATCACGTAGTTCCTCACACCAATATGGTGATCCTGTTGCAACACCTGAGAGGGCGTACCATCCATCATCACGCGAGAGGTACGCACAGGGGCCTGAGTGTTGGATTGAGAAGCGAGAGCCAACATTTTCAGATGGGACGAGTGTCCATGTCCGCGGTCTTCCTGTGACAAATGTGATGAAGGAGCAAGCGAAGTCGGGACAGTAGAAGCTGAGGCAGACGAATGTTCGCTCAGGAAAGCAGAAGTAGATGTGGATGAAGCTCTTGAGGAAACATGAGAAATCAGAGCAGACCCAGAAGACTGACTAACAGTATGAGGCTGAGAGGATACGTTGACGTGAGAGCTATGGTTCGAGGCAGCGGCAACAACCAAAGACTGAGAATCTCCACATGAACTGGGACTAGAGTTGTTGCGAGGTTGGCTTTGAGATTCCGGCAATCTGAAACCAAATTGCTGCCCAGGTGCAGCGAGACTGAAGGAGGGCCCGATGGCTGCTCGCTGTGGTTCGGTGGGAAGAGAGGAAAGGCGGCCATTCACGATGATTCGCGGTCTAGGATGAGGGAGGGTGACAACTTGAGCACACTTGAATGAATGTGCAGGGGCCATTGGATTGACCTCTTCTCCACAGGTGGCGAAATCCAGATCTGCAATCTGCTTTGACTTGACAACCGTAGTCTGCACACGCTCAATGTTCAACATCTGTGCGAGCTGACCTCCCTGACCACGCCCGGCGCGAGAAGATTTTCTGGTAGCAGCCTCAGAGGAGCTGCCAACAGTAAGGTCATGTTGTGTCGTTTCTGTGACGGTGCAGAGAGATAGAGTGAAAAACAAGTCAAAGATGAAAGAATCACATACCAGCCGCCGTGTAGGACACATCCTGGACCGAAGTACTGCCCCCTCCACTCTCTGCGTCACCCAGTGGGAGAGACATGCAAGACTTCTTCTGGGCCAAGGATGTACTTTGGACCCCACCCTCATCTTCGTTGTCGCTATTCTCGTAAATAATTCTGCGTTTTGAAGGCATCATTACTGCAACAACGGGGGATGTGGTGAAAAATCAAGTACCTTCGCTAGCTCGGGACCATTCTTGTACCCTCGGTAGAGCTGCGTGCGTTTTTACATATTGACTTCAAATTAGCGAGGGCTCGGACAATGTATACTCCATTTGGCAGTCATGCCACTCTGTGCCATGACTGAAAGGGGCCTCGCTCATGGCCCGAGTCGAGCCAGACTCAATACCCTTGCCTGGTTAGAGAAATTTCTGAGTCGTAATCTTGATCATGCCAGTGGATTCCGCTACCTTGGTGGTACTCATCCATATATCTGAGTCCGATTAATACGAATGATACTATTATCCTTGATGAGTCGTAAGTTACGAGTCTAATATGTACTAATGGACCAGCCTCCTCTCCAATGAAATAAATCTGTGGTGTTGTGGCGCATTACCTCTGAGCTTTCAAGTTCTTTTTCAATTATCCCTTCAACACTACCGTCCACAAATGCCTAATCATTGTACCCGAATGGAAACAAGTCTCCCAATAGGTAGTGCATCGAACAATCCCCACACACAAGGGGTAAGTTCTTCCGTAGGCGCACCGGAAGATCAGGCTAGTGGCTGGAGGCAAGTGAGCCCACGACAATAGAATGATAAGAGTAATGATCCTCACGTTTGGCATATATAACCGCCCAAATGCAATCAACCCACCCTTGTCCTCCAGAGCGCAAATTTCACGGGTGTATCCACCAGCGAACATGAATACCCATTCCTCGCTGCCTTCGTTGTTGTTCCATATCTCGCGCAAAAAGTCGTCGCTTTCGTCGGAACTTGTGACTTTGCTGTCGAGCCCAGCAATGTGCAGTTCGATTGCATGTAGATAGGCCAGCTTTGGGCGCTTGTCACGGAGGGCGATGGTGAGGTATGCAAAGGTTGGTCATGGGTCTCGTACTCCCATGTCTGGAGGACGACAAGAGTATAAATGCATAGACATGAAGGTAATGACCTCACCTTGCCAATCGCTCCAGGGACTGATACGAACATCGACACGACCTTCCCCGACAGCATTGACAACCGCGTTGACGACTTCCCTCGTGAATCTTGTGCTAACCCTGTTTATTGCCGCCCCATCCGTCCGCGCGTGTTGGACACAGCCTGAAGGAACAGATCTGGAAGGTAACCGTTTGCGGCATGCGCCTCTACCCCATCAAACCCCACATTGAATGCGGCATTGTTGGCGGATCCCGACTCTCGAGGATGTGTATCAGCAGCGCGACCGGGTGCTCAAAGTCGTGGGAAGATGTATGATCCTTTGGCACGAACGGCATTTACAACGTGTAGCACAAACAATCCTGTGTGAGAATGGCCCAAGACAAGACAAGAACAAAGCCTCATACCTTTTTCCAGCCTGAATTTAAGCGTCCATGTAGATGCCTGGAATGTACTCATATCCACCTGCGTCACTGGAAATAAACGTGGCCTCGGTTATGAGCAAAGAAACTGACGCAGAGCCTCATTGAGCATAGTAGGAGGCCTGCTGAGGCCCGGGAACGTGGAAGGCATGGGCTTGCAAGCGGGTGAGAAGCACAAGAACGACGCAGTGCTGAAGCATTGTACGGCTGACCTTGATCGGCTTGAAGAGTGATGAGCTACTTCAGGACGCTAGATGGACGTGATGGTGGGTTCGGTGATTCAGAACACGCTGTAGTCATTAGTCATTGTCCAAAGTAATCTAGGGATACACATTACATAAGGGATGAACCAACAGTAGTACATCGGTACACACACGTATGAGATAAAAAAAACAAAGGAATGAGGGGAAAATGTGAAACAAGTATGTCAAACGTTCTGGTTGGGGAGAAGCAAGTGCAAGTTCAATTGTCCTTCCTAAGATGTAGAGGAGCGCAAGCGTTTTGAGATATGATCGTCATCGTCAGCACCATTGTCAGCTAATGGTCATCGGATCCCAGCAGAATTGCCACTGGCACCACTGACACCGCTGTAACCAGATGATGATCCAAAACCGAAGCCACCCTCATGAATAGGCATGGGCCGGGGCAGGCGCAGGGTAGGGGGTCTGCTGGCCTCTACATCACTCATGTCAGGGCAATAAGAGCTTGTTTGAGGTAGGTCAGCAGGATCGGATGAATCTTGTCCTTGTGACTCGGATTCATTCAAGTCTGATGAAGAAATATCTGACCAGGACGACTCGTGCAGGTGTACGACAGGGGACTCGTGTTCAGATTCGTGTGTGGCAGGTACCGTGGAACCTGACCCGGAGAAGGATATAGCAACAGGGTTGTAGTGATCAGGTGGTGAGGGGTACAGCTTCCAACAGTTGTCGCCGAGCGTAGGCAAAGTCTCAACAAAGAGTCTCACCATTTCATCATGAGTCACAGGCTCGCCAGGATCAAAGGTATTTTCGTTAAGACCCATTGGGAGGATTATTCTTTCATGAAGAGAGTTGAGAAGTAGGACCAATGGTTGGAAGAACGGAGAGATATGTGGAAGGAATTTGGCCGACCAACTGAGTCGCGACTGGATAGAAGTCGTCTTCGTCAAGTTTGGTCCGAACGTGGCGAAATATTCATCAAAACAAAGTGCAAGCTCTTTATTTGCCTTGACTTTGTATGGCTCGTCGAAGAGGATACAGATCCCGAGTAACATATAAAAGATTGATTCTAAATCATAGTGCGCCTTGTGTGAAACAGGCTTTTCGGGACCAGCCAGGACCAGTTCTGCGGCCATCCAAGCCCAAGTCCCCTACATCTAAATCAGTCCTCACTCTGTGCTTGTTGAAAATGTGCTTACAGTTCGATAAAGGGGACTGGATTCAATAGATGGTCGATTTAATAAGGGATCCCTTCCCATCGAGAGGGTGATGTTGTCGTCACAGTCAAGGTCATTGATCAGCATGTAGTCAATATTTCCATTAGAGCCGAGGACCGGTACTGACTGAGGGACCGGGATTGGCTCTGTAGCAGTGTCGGACGGGGGAGGTGAGGAGAGAGGAGAGCTCGCAGCTGTGGGATTGGGAAGAGTGTCGGAAAGGTTATGTGAACTCGAAGGGGCAGGAGGGGGGGACAGGTCGCAGGGTTCATCTGAGTCAGTCACTTGGGGGGGGACATCGTCAGTCACGGGGGCAGCATATCCCCAGTCAGTGAGGAGTCCTCGGAGTGGGAGAGACTGCAATTTTTCGGTAAGGCGTTGCTTATCCTGCGGAGAGAGATAATCAAGGAAGTCGATGCGACAGGTCTTCCATGAAGTGAGAAGCAGGTTCATAAGACTGATGTCGCGGTGTAGGACGCCAGCCTTCTTGAGAGCGTCCCTGAGAACTAATAACGGTGATTGTAAGTAAAAACAAAGTCAAGCAGGAAGAGGTAACGCACCGAGGATGTAATCAATAAACACAACAAGAAGCTCCCCAAGACAGGAAAATTCCATGATTGGTCGGCCAAGCGGCTTAGTGATTAGACGAGATAGGACACACAGATGGTAAATACTGCACTCGACTCGTCCGATCAATGTACAAACCAAGTGTGTTGATTGATTGACAGTTTGATTTCGATCTGAGGGATGGGGACCCACAACCTGCTCCTCGTGAATAAGTTGCAGAACCCCTTTGATCTTTGCGTCGTTGAGCATCACCAGGATATGCCCTTCCGAGAATTTGCGTAAAGGATCAATCCATGAGTCCTTCACCACAATTCCTTCAGCGTCTGGGCCCGTCGTAGTACCTGCCCACACGGTGGTACCTCGACCGTGTATGCTGTC
>JBBPMZ010000010.1:0-68263 GCA_038090575.1 Tylopilus cf. pernanus | reverse complement strand
AAGCAGGCCAAAGCACAGGTTATCTTGCAAAATGTATGATAACAGTATCTTGCAATATTAATGTACGCTCTAAGGTAGATTACATAAGCACCAAAAATAGCGCTATAGTATTTCCTGCAAAATGACCTAACGGTAACTACCATGTAATCTTGCAAAATTCTACCAGGACCGGCTCTAAATCTGTCGGTAGTACACCCTTAAATGCCGATTTTGGTGGAGATAGAGTGAAGATGCAGTACGTTCACTAGACTTTGTTTATTTGTGCACTTAACCTATGTGGTATTCTAGCATAACCTAACACAGAGAACTCATGCCGAGTCGAGCCAGATGATTGCATGAGTTTCACTCCAGGTCAGTGATTTAGCTAAGCGTCACCTTCGACCATTGAATGTCACGGATCATGGTATCACGGGCAAACATGACATTTTTTTTTGGCTTATAGGTATCGTGTAGTAGAAGATGCTGCAGTATTATAAGTTCACACTACGAGATGCGTATTGTGGACTGGAAACGCCAAAGCTGCTGATTCCCCGAGTCAGATGGTGATCTGCCACTGATCTCCCGACTTAGGCTGTTATCAAGCCAATAGCTCCTTGGGTACTATGCAAATAATTCTTGCATACTTGATGTATATCAACCTCCAGCGCATCACCAATCCAATTCGTCTAATCTTGTCCAGAACGGCGGTATGATGATTGACAACAATGACATCCTATTTGGAATCGTGGGTACAAAGTTCGTCGGAGTGACTGATTCATGTGGTCTTCTGTGAGAGGAACCCAGAAGCTTGGTGAACATTGTTCGCCACATTTAGATTCTCATTATTTCTCGGCTTATCCTGATGGCAATGACATGGTCCTGGATTCTTGGTGATGGTTACATCATTTAACGTATTGGGAAGAGCCTGTACCAGCGAGAAACCTTTTCCACGAAGTCCTTTGTCGCTTGAGAACAGCGCTCGAATGGAATGACATAATATCGGAGGTAATCATCCAAAGGGCTCGCCCAGAAATCTGATGTCGACTGCAAGACTGATCTAGCTCGTTTATTCTCTGATAGGCTATTTGGCTCCGTCCACATCGATCCAAGCTTTACCATGCTGCACCTTTGTCTGCATGGAAGCCACCACTCGGTACTGATTACCAGCAAAATGGACCCAGGACAGACAATCCCCCCACCCTGTGTCTTTACCCTGTCACGTGCGTAATCAACGTGACATCCACCTGAGATCAATTGCATGATGAATGGTATAATAACATCGCAAGCCCTGTGGTGCTCGATACGTAAATTGCTAACGAACTTACTTACTAGGCAATCGAGGTCCAGCCTGTCACAGTGGTCGGTGCATGCCTTCTCCACTCCTTCCCCTGCTGTTCCCAGCTCATCCCATGTCCCGGAACATCTGTACGGCGACTAGGACCGACTCATCAGAATTGGCCCTCCCTCATGTCCCTGATGCTGAGCCTTCTTCATGGATGGGCGACTCGATGTACGTCTTCCTTTATTCCATTCCTCTCACATCCACTTCACTTATCCATCCTAGGCTCAACATTTGGATCCATGATTACTGCAGCAGACGTGGCTTTCACAAAACAGCCATCGAGCTGCTCGCAGAAGCAAAGATACCTCCTGACTCCGCACTGCCAGTCAACGCTCATCAGGGCCTCTTGTTTGAGTACGTCTGTTTTTCTTTTCTGTTTTCCCTGTATCATAGTGCTATCACAGGTGGTGGTGCGTCTTTTGGGCTCTCTTCGCTGCCAGGGGTTATGGCCAAGGCTCCGAAGACGCCATGACCTATGTTCAGGTATGTCCACCCGTTCCCCTCCAACGCTACCATGACAGTACTCTGTCCTAGCACCAAAGACAACAAGCCAACCGTGTATCAGATATGAGACCTCTCGGTTACCGAATCCCTCAGGTAAACCGTATGTTGAGTGGTACGTTCACGCTTCAAGCCTAGATCCACTTTATGCACAACTCGCTAACGTTCTTGCGTTAGGTGACCCAGTTCAGACGCCTTTCCCAATAATCGGTGCTGGCCCTCAGCCGAGCAACATCCGAGTTGCTATTCCCTCGATATTTACTTTGACAGCTGCAAGCTCCGAGTCAGACGAAGCTCCGTCATGGTCGACAAGACAATCGTTCGGAGCAATGCAAGGTCACAGCGATGGGGTTGTACCCTTCACCAGCAGAGGCTGTTCCGCAGGAATACATGAGGGTTTGCTACGAAATCAACAGCTGCTGGATCATACGCAAGACACACAGACCACCCAATCTGAGCAATCATCCACAGGTTAGTGGAGTGCTAGCAGTGCCAAGTGCAATGAGCTCAAGCGCTACTCTACCTCAGCTATCTGCGAATGCCAGTGTGATGCCTACGATCAATCCGACCATGCGACCAATGACACCACTGTATGTACTTCGTGCAGGTTTCTTTGCGAACGAGTTTACGTAGTGAGTACAGGCTCTGTTTGAGTCCGCAGGTACTACCGTGGAGAGTGGGTTTAGAGGGTGGCTAATCTCATAATGCCAGTGGGTCTCAGAAGTGCACAATATCAGTACACCCTCACTGCGGTTCGGTGGTCCATCGTAGCTTTCCTTCTAGTCCGTGTATGTACTCGTTTATTTTAAAACATGTTTCATCGTATCTTGAGTTCTACGATTTTTGAATGAAATTCTGCCAAGGCGTGACTTACGTTGAACCTACTTCAAGTGCACACGCTCCCACTCTACTTATTACTCACTTTTGCACGCCTTCAAGTTGCAGTGCAGCGCCATGGTTTTTAAACCTTCGCTTGTCGAACAGCAAGCTCTTGACTCGTTGAGATCTCCTCTCCCACTGTCTTCATCGAAATGGCTGGAAAACGTTGCAAGCAGACGCCCAATGTACAAGGTCCTGCACAGTCCTCCGACCTCGCCCGACCACGACACTCGAAACGAGCAAATGCTGGTCAAGGTGGTTACAACACTCAGTTAGAAAAGGTCGGTGCTCTTATTGAGACGCCACGCCAGCCACTCAAGCAGCGGGCTGCCTTGCTTGACGATGAGGATGTCAACCCCATGGCCCCAACTCCTCGTCCCCGCAAGAAGGTCTCTCACCGTCCCGGCAAGAATTTAGAGGACAAGGTTTGTATCTCAAAGCCACTCGAGTTGTCGACAAAAAAAACTGACTTTTTATTCACCAAGACCTCAGCGGCTCCACCCGCTCAGCTCGCTCCTACGGTACAAACGCTGCAGTCGGCATCAGAGTCTGTTGTACCTGTTGGCCATTTCGGCTATCAGCTTCAGCCACCTGCTCCAACTTTCGTTGGCTCCCAGTCAATCCAAGATTTCGAGGAAGGCCGCGTTGCAACACAAGCAGCTCGCCAAAAGGCGATTACTAAGGGGAAGACTTCTATCGTTGGTACCAAGGGACGGGCTGCGCACTTGACTTCGGCTCCCAAACATCAGGTTCCCCTTCCCCATGTCGCCCCACCATCCCACTCTTCAGCCTCGGAATCCGACGCCCCAGCCGTTCCCCGCCTATCACCATTGCCACGCGGGCACACTGCCGCTGATCCACGCTCACACTCTCGTTCACCACCACCTGGACAAACTCATCACACTCAGGCTCGAGCGGTCGTATTTGCCAGTGATGACCAACTCTCTCCTTTATCTTCACCTCCAAGGGACTTGGAAGACAAAAGCGAGCGTCCGGGCCCGGGTGTGGTACGTGCGGGACTTGCGGATATAGAAGAGGTGGAAGAGCATGAAATGCAGCTGGGTGAAGGGGAAGAGGGCCAAGAAGACACAGGCAGACATGGGGAGGGTGACATGGACGAGCACGAGGATCGGGACAAACACGAAGGTGGGGATGAGGACGAAGACGGGGATGAAGACGGGGGTATGCTTTATAATGCCCAAGCAAGTGGCGGCGAATACGGTCACGAGCGCTACGATCTTTATGACGACACTCAGGGTAGGTTCTTGTCCGTTCTATCTCTACTGGATAAATTGTTCTCATACTTCGTGAAGCTTTCGGGCACGCATCTTTTGACAGTCGTGCCAACCCACCCGAACCTCCCGTTCCCAGTCGCTCCTTACCCAACCACCGTCACCGAGCAGACAATGATTGTGTTCCCAGACAGGTTTTGATCAATCAACCTCAACGTCAATCGAACGCTGGGAACAATGACCGGTTACCTGCTGGCGATCGTGCGGACCAGTAAGTCCTTACTCCCATTAACCTCATTCTTCCACTCAAATCCCACTAGTCAACTGCGTCGTCCTACTAGTATGGAGTCATGTCCCCAAGCCCAATCTCATGAACGCCGTGCACCCTCCCAGTCTCGTCCCCGTGTGAACACACAAGAGCGGGTGCTCCCATCACCGCCACTGTCCCGGTCGAACTCTATTGCTTTTGTGCCGGTTTCTGACGAATCTGAGGTGTCTCACCGCCCAGGCAACGAAATGGTATGTTTGCACAGTTCAAGTTACTTGATTCATGATTAGGTTAACAGAATCTCAGGTAGGGGTTGGCTATGACCTCCTCAAGCGCCACCATTCTACAAACAGGCGCCGTCGACCACCCTCACCTACTCAGCTGGATGCTGTCCATTCGAATGGTATGAGCAAGAGAGCCAGACGAGACCTTTCAAACGATTGTTCCATCGGGTCTTCTGACGCTCAGGATGTTGAGATGAGTGATATCACTGACGGACCGGTGCAGGACCAGGCCAAGGGTCGAAAGGGCAAGTGGTCTGTCAATCCCAAGGGAACAAAGCCACCCAAGCCGACTAACTCTGGCTCCTACCCCCCGCTGTGGGTGAAGCTTCTTGACCATGCAAAAGCACGAATGCGCCGGAACGTTACGGTTGACAACACGTTTCCTGTCCTTCCGGATGCCCTCACTGGTCCATGTAAAGAGGCACTCGTGGAGACTATAGCGTATTATGAAGATAACAACCTGGAAGTCGAGGCCGGTAAGTACAACGCTTCTACTCACCTTCATGCACTCATACATTGAAATGTTCAATAGGTGTATACCCCGAGCGTAAGGGTGACATGTTACGGCTAGTAAGCTAGCCAATTGAATACAAGGATGACACTGATATTTCTCAGCTCTACAATGATGTCTCCACATACCGTTGTGAAATCAAGAAATTTGTTGTTCAAATTCTGCCTATTCATTACCAGTTATATCCCCCCCCGAATGTGAAGTCAGAAGCCGAATCTATTAGGTTTGTCCGTGACCAAGCGAAGTCGCTGCTCACGGGCTGGCGTTACCTGCATGGTGAGGCAGATGTACTAGTGCGTGATCTCCTACCTTATAGCGCACTTCTGACTTGTGGGTTGACTAGGGGAAGACAAGTAACTTGAAGCTATCAAACGTGTCTGCCTTGGTGTATTTTACTCAACTTGAAATACGTCTAAGTCTCTACGTCAGTTCCCGGAATTTCATGAATATGTCCCATACAAGGCTCTTGTGCTTGCTGCTTCATTCGTGAGTCATTCCACCAACCCTGACCATCTTCCAGTTTGCAGGTAAAAATTTCTTGAAGGTCCAAGGTATCCATGCGCGTTGACAAACGATATATCCAAAACCTTTGGGCCTCGGTCATGGGCATAAACACTGCCAACTCTTCGCGAGGTGAAACACTGATCTCCGCAGCGTCTTTCGTGTGGCGCATCATGATTATTTTGAGAAGTTCCTGGGACGCTTTGAGTATGAGAATCGAATAAGTTCCTTTAGTAAGGTTGAAAGAATCGCGAAAGATGCGCTCCGAAGCAGCTGTAAAAACTGCGGGATGCAGCCAGCGTAAGAGACTCCAAAGCTTGACCAAGTTGTTCTGCGCGGGTGTGCCCGTCAAAACTAGATCGGACAGTAAATTAGTCGCTCGTCTGTGTGACACTAAGGTGAACGGGGCATACTCAGTCTACACACCTAATCCCTGTATCTTGCTCGATACCTGAGTCTCAGAATTCTTGATTCTGTGGCCCTCGTCGAGGACATAATAAAACCACCGTCGGGCTTTGAACCAACTGTCGTCGGCAACACAGGCATCGTAGGTTGTGATACAAATGTCAAACTTGATTTCGTCATCGCAGACCGCCGTTTTGAGGCGCTCTCGTTCAGGCTGGGTACCATGGTACCGGAGAACCTGCAAAGAAGGCAGCCAACGGGCAGCTTCCTATGATTAGCATCGATTGTTAGTATTTCACGAAAACAAGTACGAGGAAAACAGACATTTTGCACGATGACAAAACGGAGAGAGGGCAAATGATCAGATGAGGATCCAGAGTGCCATCTGACTGTTCTCTGATATGCGCGAACAAGGAGAGCGTCTGAAGGGCGGTCAGAATGCGGATTACTTATGAAGCGTCTTGTCCAAACTTGCAATGTCTTGCCGAGACCCATCTCTGCAAAGTGTCATTAGACTGCGATGCAATACGCCGTGCACCTGCGAACCCACCGTCGCCAAGAATGCAATTCATCCCTGCAGGGAAACTGTGTCACCAAGTGCCCTTATTTATCTGTGATGTGCAGACATACCATTGTTATGCATATAGACAAGGAATGCCAAGCCTTGTAACTGAACACGAGTTGTACTTGAGCCGACCAGCGCCACCGCACCACGAACAACCGCGCACACCTGATAATCCTTCATCTCATCCCCCTGAATCAACGCCGGCTGTTTTGTCAACACTTGGAACGGCACGCAGGACGCGCTCCCTCCCAGCTCTGCAGCTTCCTTGCAAAGTGCATCAAAGAAGTTGGTGGAAGGCAAGAGGGGTTGAAAGATGTTTCAATGAGAATATAGCCAACGTCGTTTCGACGCCTCTAGAGTTGCGCGTTTCGCGTTGATAACGATCGTGAGCTACACATCCGCACCAAAAAGATGATCGACGGGATCAGTTCCTTGGGTGCAGCGTGGACTCCAGAGGCGAAAATGCACCGCTTTTTTGTTTTGTATTTTTTGCTTCTTTTGCCCCTCTGCGGGCGGGTCGTTCTCTGAGACTGAGGGTGTGCGTGCCCACTTGGCACTGCGTGAAGGTATAATGATAGTATCGAGCTTCAACTTGCACGGGGTATGATCTGGAGGCGTCACGTCCCCGACCAGGGTGGTACTGCGTGTTGGACTCGACGCGGTAATGACATCGAGCTCATCGGTGTCCAATTCACGCTTAAGGCGCAACGCAAAGCGCTTGGCTGCGTTCGCCATCGTCGTCTGGTGTGGTCGGAAGATGCGCTGTCAGTTGTCACTGTTCAGTTTATAAATTCAGACGCGTCCAAGTCTGATGGCTGTGTTTACATAATTACAAGGCTGGCCTACCGAAAAGTCACGGCAGAAATACCAACAATGCCCTAACACGATAACCAAGGTACACGAATCTAACTGCTTTGTTGCAAGGCATTTTCCACAGTGTAAATTCACTGGTACCACCGTTCCCTCAGCTTTCTCTTTTGAACCATTGGCCTCGCGATCGCGACAACCAGTCCTACCACCGTAAACACTAGTTGTGCCTTATTGAAGTTCTCAGACGGCACATCAAATGTACCGGACGTTGCGACCCGCGTCAGGAACAAATCGGTGCCCACCGCGAGGACGAGAGATGTTGATTCGAGCACTGGCAGTGATGGTGCAGTGATGATTTGTCGCACATCGGCCACCTGATTAATCCGTCAGCAAACCCGTCGTGAGACAAGAGCGTAAAGGAATCTCATAGTAATGGGACAACACAAGCCGTCCATCATCAGGCAGAACTGGCTCGTATTGCACAAGCATCTCCTCTGTTTCTTCGCTGGTTGGTTTCCTGTTCGGCCGATGCGGGTTCAGCAGATGCCGTGGAATGGAGTGGACACTGTTTTTGTGACTAGATACTGCGCAAATGAGACACAAGCTTGAAATCGCTCACAAACAACCGCAACCTACCTATTATATCCTTGGTAGACACTCCGAATTTCGTCGTCGTCGTCGCAATAGCAGTGATGAGATGCGGCATTGCGAAAGCTTGCTCATACACCAAGAACTCGCTGGTCTTGTTCGAGTACGAGGTGATGTCCGAACTGTTCAAAAACGTCTTCCTCTCAGCGTATTGGACATCAACGATGCACGTACCTTGAGGTCTTCTCGTCTGGTCCACAGCCCTCATACATCTCCACCGAGACAATACGGTGACCCTTGGCACCACCGATCTCGTTTCCATCATCATAATACGAATATGCCTTTTCGTCTGTGGTGGGCAACAAGACGTGGTATAACACTGTGTCCTTCGCAGCATCGACCGCATACAAACCGCAAGAGGAGGAAGAGCCATGCGATGAAGCAGATATCATCACACTCAAGTGCAGGTTCAAATATTTGTAAAACGTGCTCCGGTCTCCCTTCACCCTCCCAATGCTCGCTATGCCGCGGCCCTTGTCGGAGCTCCTGATCATTGAGACCACTTCTTCGCCTTTACCAAAGGATACTCCCCAGGTTGGGAAGGTAACGTGGAAGAATGATAACTCATCATTCAAACCCAGTTGGTGGCCAAGAACTTGTGTGCCAGCTCGCAATGCAAGGTGGATTTTGGGAGCCAATTCCGTTAGTGAGGCATGCGTGCCATCGCTATCGGGGTAAAGTCGAACCTGGCCAGCAAGTTGAGAGAAATACACTACTTGCTTATCTGCAAAATTTCATCCGGCATTGCAATCGCATCCTTGCCATCACTGGCAGGGACAACGAATACATCTACCAATGGTCCGGGAATTGCATCCGTGCCTTCCAAGGGGCTGACCCATCTGCCATTTGCACCCTTGGCATTGACGCAAGAATTTTCGGTTTCTCCATCAGTTGACGTGATGGTCCTGATGTCTTCTCCAGTGAGAGGATCAAAGTGGAAGATAACAGTGTCCACCAACGTCTATCCGGCGCGCTAATCAATCAACCAAAAGCAGGGCCCAAACCCATAGAAATGAACACGAACATTATCAGCGACTCTTTGGGTGATCAATGCAATCCCTCTTCTATCTCCAGAAACACCCTCCTCCATTCCCGTCTCAGCTCCACATACTAGAACTGCCCTCACGGGCACGATCCTTCCACCAACCTGCCTTGCCCATCCAAGGCCAAGGATTCGACTCCATACAATCGCACCCATTGAGGTATCCAGTGCAAAAATCTTGCCATGCGCCGTCGAAGCAATAAGGAGTTTACGGAAAGAAAAGGTATCTCGGACGAGAGCTGCAGAAGTATCAGGAGAGCACGGGGGGACAAAGTGGGGTATCGTCGATGTAGAGGAATCAGAGGAAACCAGTGAGACCGGAGAAGGAGACATATAGGAACCGGTTACAAATCGTGTCACAAAATGAACGGTAGGTTCTGGAAGATGGTAAGCACAATGATCCGAGATTAACTATAAGTAATCGTACCTTGACGTCCCTGGCCTGCCGTACAATTTTGCTCCAAAAGCTTTCGCTCCTACCACCAGCTCCTACGCCGCCCAAAACCTCCTCTTTTGTGGGCGGCAGCTCGACAATGGTAGCAGTTTGCGCAGTAGCAAGGGCCTCTTCGCGCAACCACTGAAGTTCATTGTGATTCCACAATTGCCAGTGCAGAGATCCCGTTGAAGTTACAATGAGGAGTTTGTGGGCTGTTTCATTGGCTGGCGTGGGCACAGGGGAAGAGGGAGAGAAAGCGACCTAAATAAACCTAGGATTGGTGGGCAACGAGGATGAATCCAAGGCACATACATGTTTGATAGTACCATGCTCATAAGTATCAAATGGAAATGGGAAGGCTGTCCTTTGGCCAGTTCCCTCGATCAGGTTTGCTTCGAACGTTTCGTGAATCACTTGCTGCAATTTGAATTGTCCCTCTCAAACGCGTTCGATATAATGAGATGCACGTACGTTATGAACGTTGGACTAAGCCACCTTGCCTATACACGGATTCCCGTTCCCATTCAATGGAGCAAAAAAGTGTGACTCTGGGATAGATGTGGATGGTGTCTGCATGTATTTCACTGAGCAAATGATTCTTCGCCCAACTCTCATCATCCAAACGCGACTTACCACGTCACCAAAGTCCCATACCCACCCCACTGACGAACCGGGTGCCTCATAACCAAGTAGTTCCGCGATACCGCCGTCCCGGAAGGCCATAAACAGCCCATTTCCCAAAAGGTCGGCATCTCGTATGCATTTGTACGACGTGTTAGGAATAGTCTGAACCTTGCCTTTAAGAGAAGGAGAAAGTGGGGCGGAGAAGAAAGATAAAGGCGCATCTTTTGATGTGACCGACGGTGAAAGCCAAACCAGAGCGGGCCCAAAATCACTAGCATTGACATCAGAGCGCGTATTTGTGGTTGAGGCCTTGGAAGGGCCGAGCAGGAGGAAATCTGTCAAGGCATTGTCTACAGTTGCTGGTATGTTCACACTGGAGATAACTTCCCCCATGGCTAAATCGAGCGTCGTGGCGTGCAGCGTGTAAGATGCGACGGATTTCGCAAAGCCCGCAACGTGCAGTGTTGAGGCAGAGATACCGGGATAGATCTGAGTGTGCACGACGAGTGAACTAGGAGAGCTTGAGATGAATACATGATTATACGCGCATCTCGACTCACCCTTGGTCTTCTGACCGCCATTGCCATACCGTGTCTCCATCACGAGAATGGATGTATTGCACCGTATCCCCGTTCATGAGCACGACTACATGGACCCCACTCTGAGCCAATGCGAGACCAAGTGTAGGTCTGTCATTTGCTCTGGTTCCAGTGGGAGGATGCAACCGGGTTTCGCGGACAAGGTCGCCTCAGGCTGTCGATACATCGTAGACGCAGAGATTGGACCCAGCGGTCCCGGAGAGCGTATACACGTCTAGGGTGCCATCAGTGAGAGTGCGCACAACGATACGGAACAAAACGCACTGTCATTGTGTACTTTGAATCCCATGATGGCATCTTGGACATCGTGTATGCTTCGCCAGACTGCAAGAAGTAGGGTCACGGTGGCAGGCAAGGAGAAATAGAGCCAAGCAGACCTATGCGTCCGTCAGGGCGGTGAGCACGTTATTGCTGGTAGCGGTAAGTATGAGGTCGTCGTGGAAGACGGGTTTGGTGAGTTGTGACGTATAGAGGGGAACACCGATGAGCTGGGTGTACCAGTCGACGATGCCAACCTTGGACTGGTGGATGGCCCGTGCACCGAGGGTGAGTAGGGAGAGTAAGAGCCGACGTCGTAGCAGCTGCATGATGAGCGCATTGTGAGCGGCGGCCTCGGTAGAGTTCCCACCTGAGTTTGGTCAGCACCGCCATGATGGCAATGACAGTGTGCGTAGCCACCCATTCCCTCTTGTTCACCTTCCCTTCAATTTATTAGGGTTAGACCGAGCTCATGCATTTCACCTTTGCGCAAATGCTATCCTGAGCATCGCAGTCGACGGCGAGATTGGTGAGCAAGTGGCGAGCCTCGGTGTAGTTCTTCGCATAGAGCTCGTTGTGACCAGTGCATCTCCAAAAAATCAACGGCCCCTCCTTCCTCTTCGTCCTCCCTCAATAGCAGCTTTGTGATTACCGCCTCATCTCGGTGATCTCACCATCTGACCGCCCATATCACCTGGCTCGGCGCCATTTCCAGTTCGGACCAGATCCTCAGTACCCCGCTTACATTTAGGCCTGGAACAACTTAGTACCTACATGGTCACTACATCTCTGAATACCAGGTGTGCATTGTGCGACTAATAGAGCTGGCGTTTTTGGCAGTGCATATCACCACAGATGCTGATCCTGTGCATGGAAGCGGGGACTGTGTACACAAATGAGACAATGAAACGACTGCTTTCGACAGTTATATTCTCTCCCCGAAGCATGACTTGGACAGCAGTGACCGAGATGGAAGCCTCCAGGGTGTGGGAGTTGAGGTCAGATTTTGGAGGTGATAACAACTTGGTGTAGCATATAGCAAGGGCCCATAATTATGGGACAATGAGTACTATTTCAATTCCCTTAGCTACAGGTCATTGCTCAATGTCAGGTGTTTGATATACTAGTAATATGTCTCAGATACACTCAACCAAGCTTGGCTTGCAGTGGCCTTCGGCCTAATGCCCAACAATTGACCTTCAACAAACTCATTCAGCAGTAAATTAGGGGATGAACTACACAACTACCAGTATAAGAAGTTCAAGAAAGATAATCATTGTCCCTCCATCCATTCAGCTCATCAACCCACTTTTTAAACTCAGAGTCAGTCTGGAGAACAAAAGAAGCTCTGCAACCAGTGTACTCCAAGTTAAAATGAGTTGTTGCTGCTGAAGGGAACACAGCAATGTCTCCACTTCTCAGCTCCAGCACCAGTCCTTGCTCATACATCACCAAATCACCTCCTTCAAAGTCACCAATAGGCATCACCAAACAGAAGGCTAAGTCCTTTTTGTCACGGTGAGCCTCTGTGCATACATTGAGGTTCACCACAAGTGACACAAAAGGAGAGATTGGAGGCCTAGAGTTGCCAGGCAAAGTGTGAGCAATTCTACTCAGAATTTTATACTCTTGTAAAGGTAGATATTCTCTCAACTATATAAAGCTTAGTTAGGGGCAAATTTAAAAGCTGTGGATGAACTGTTAAAATCATACCATGTTTTCAATCCATACAAAAGTTTTCTCAAATGCTATGGCCATGTTGTGATAAAGAGCTTGATGGTTCTCTAGTTCAGAGGAAGGATATGGCAATAGTTGGGAAATATTTGTTCTCTGTGCCCCCTTCACTTGCAATTGATGTGGATGAACATCAGAAGGGGCACCTTGTCCCTATGTAAATTAAGCTTAGTAAACCAACAACTCCCTTATAGCTATTTGTAAAGGATCCAAAGAGTACCCACCTGTGTAGTGTACCTATTGTACCAGGCAAGATGAAGGGATTCAAAAGGTACAGGTCCATGGGACCCTTGTCTTGAGTACAGAATGTCCTTTCCATCAAAGACACCCATAAGATTGGCTGTCAGATTCTCTTTCAAGCTCTGAGGCATTGATGAACAAACTAATGCCATCAAACTATTGTCAGCAGATCTTATATCAAGAACCCTACAAATATTGAAGTTAGACAAATAGTTGATTTGTTTAACAAACCACTTACCTTGCTTTATCAAAGAGACTTCTAGACAAGCAAAGATATGAGGTCTTTGCAACCCTCACCCCTCCCAGATAGAATGTCCTTATCTAATTATAAAACCAGTTAGTCATAAAAAATTACAAATATTTTAAAGAACTCACGCTTTCCTTTAGTTCTTCTGCATCTTCTACTACTACCATTGCTTGCTTAGCATGATACCTTTGGATGTTGGTCCACTGCATATTGCAGACACGATCACTAGAGCAATGAAATGCAAGGTTTTCTTGATGTTGGGGATCAAAGGCTGTTTTAATGACCACTGCAGGAGGATAAACAGACAGAGGGGATCTGGGGAGATTCAAGTTGAAGAGTAAAGCTGACTGATTTGCTGGTGGTATTAAAGTGGTTGAGGTACCCTGGTTCTCATTATATCCCAATAGTTCTTCATCATCAAAGAAGATTGGAATTCTACAAGATTTCCATTCTTTGTGAGATCTCTTGGGAAGTAGGAAATTACTAGATATTACAATTGTTGTGTATTAGCTTTTTCTGACTTTATAAAGAAAAGTAAACATGGCATTACTGTGATTTGAGTTTGTCAAAAACTTTGTCAGAGTTCTTCATCACTGTACAGTCCTGGAGAGACCCATCCAACCAGATCTTCAAAGGAACTTCCTCCCTAAGTTTAGAAATAGTTGTGATAATAGATTTAACCAAGCATCTAAGCTCTAGGGACAGGATCAGATATAGGCTTCTAATAGTAGCATTACTCACCAGGCTTGACAGACTTAGGATCTCTGAGCATCTTGCCAAGCTCCCAGGAAACCTTCACATTAGATCTGGTTATGACACTTTTCAAGTCCATTCCAGAAATTAGAAGGAGAGCATAAATTGAACCCCCTGCAGCAATATATGCATACTTAGTACCTCTGGTAATCCAATCTCCAAAAGTTCTAGAAGAGGGAACCTTGGGTAGACCAGCAATGTGTCGCCTATAGAAATCTTGAGAGTTACCCCCCTCTCTATAAAAATAGATGTTAAACCATAGTATAAGTACTTAAAGACATACCTTTGACATTCAAAAGCAAGCTGTATGTGAGCCACCATATAAAAGAAATCTTGGATGACACCATTGTCAACCACTTCCTGACAGAGCTTCACAAGCTCTGTGACTGAGGTCCTCCCAAAGGGGCTTCTAATCTGCCAATGCATAGAGGATAAGTTTTGTGCCCAAGTGCCTACATTATAAAAAGTGGAATCAAAAATAGCAGTAGCAAGAGTAGTGACAAGGGAAGGTACCTGCATTGTAAGAGGGCGAATCAAAACTAGCAGCAGCAAGAGTGGTGATGAGGGATGCAGCGCTGAGATTACTAGAGGCTGATACTTGATTGGTCTGGGACCACTGGCGCTGAATGGCAATACCATTACGGGGACATAAGGGGAAGTTGGCAACACGATTTGGCTGTTGCTGTTCCCTAGGTCCTCTAGGTCCTCTAGGTTCTCTAGGCTGTTCCAGTATGGGAGGTACAGAGCTACCTCTGTCAGCTTCAGGAGTTGTCGTCCTAGAGGTCTCAGAAGGGGTGGGTACTTGGGCTGGCCTGGTGTCAAGCTCAGTTTCCCTATCCTCGATTGCCCTTTGCTCTGCCAAACGCTCATATAGGCTATCCAGTGCTAAAGCCTCACCTTCCCAAGGTAAAGGTGGGAGCCTGGACCTGTAGTACTGAATTAACAGAACCACTAGGTGGGCCTCTGCAGCTGTAAGGAAAAACATGAGGGGTATCGACAAACAGGCCAGCAAACATTGCCCATTGACACAGCTGCCACTCAATACTCAGGGCTGGGTTCTCTAAGCGGAATGACGCCAAGTGGCGGGATTGCACCGTTATATTGAGCGGACGGGTTCCCTAAGCGGGATGACGGCAAGTGGCGGGACCACACGCACGCGAGGTGCGCACATCGAGCAGACCCTCACGGCTGCAGTCAATAGCCAGCTCGTGACATCACAAGTTTCAAAACTTCAACTCCAGCTCTCGAGTTGATGAATATTCAAGTCGTCAGGCATCATGAACGCTAGTACAAAAAAAGTGTACAAATCATAAGAGACAGTGCCGCATTATTCCAGAAGAAGGGTTTCAATCGTGGACCGGATTATTTTTGCCTACTTTGGGGGTGTAATGCAGAGCCGGGTGGCGGCGCTTTGCCAATGGGAGGAGGCGGGGGCGGAGGAGGAGGTATGTTATTCCCTGTAGTAGGTGGAGGTGGAGAGGGCACATTGTCTCCGGGTATTGGGACCGGCAGTGGTGGCGGTGGCGGTGGTGGCGGGACAGGTAACAACTCTTCCAAGGATTTGAGCGGAGAGCCAGATAGACCCGGACCTGGGGGTGGGGGTGGAGGTGGAGGTGGGGCTGGGGGCGCCAGAATCGACATTGCTTCGGGGGTCTCTACTAAAGTCTCCGTCATCGCGGGCGGTTCAATCTTATTACCTTTGGAAACTGCAGTCTTTCTACGCTCTCCTGGTGGCGGCGGTGGCGGGGGATTATTAGCTTTGAATTCTTGTTCCTTGGTCCGTCCAACCATGGACTGCTTGAGTACCTGGATTTCAGTCTGGAGCGAGGCGAGCTCCAACTCTCTCGTGGACAGCTTGTCGAGAGTTTGAGTAACGATCATTCGAACATCCATCTCATTTGCCTGTTCCTCATTCTGAGGATGAAAGCGGTAATACAACGAATCGAGCGCTTGCTTCATATGAACTATCTCCTTGTCTTTATCAGACAGTGAGATGTCCATGACGCCAATCTAGTTATTAAATGCCTGAGAGGCAAGCTTAGAGCTGATTTCACGTTTACTCACTCTTTCCTTGAGTGACATGATTTCTTCGTTCAGTGTATTCAGCTTTGCCTTATCGCGTTCCTTCCTAGCCCGATCATCCTAGATTTAGGTGGCGCCATCAGCGTTGCAAATCAACAGTTAGAAAGAAAGCTGATGTTCGCCTACCGCGTCGTGGGTTTCGCCAGAGCCCTGCATCTTCAATCGATCTACCTCGCCCAAAAGGTAGGTCACTTCCTTCTCCTTCTGCTTTAGCCTTTGCATCACCCCGTTAACCATCTATGAAAGCAGGGTATATATCAACTACCCCCAGGGAACGTCGAGGCAGTGGAACATACTTCATTTGCTTTGGAATTCGAACTGGCTTTCGACTTGGGCGAGGGTGTCGGCGGAGGTGTAACCACATAGGGAGAATCATCTCCAGCACATATCGCAGATCCCTCCTGGGGACGACGATAGCTGCTACCGGTCTTCAATATTGCGTTCTGCGCGTGTTGAGATAACGGATAGAACAAATACTATACCAGACGGACCTCTCGAGTAAGGACTTCTGCTTGGTCACGCAGCCTGCCGCTCTCCTCTTCCAGCGTTTTGGTATTCCCGATTGGAAGCCTTCTCCTGGACAGTCATTGTATTGATGTGACCAGAGCCTGCAGGAGGTTCGTCCACGCCTGCTCACTGAGTATTTCACGTCAGTCCCTCGGCAGTGTTATTACTGACGTAAGATGCATACGATTCCTCAATTTCAGCGACACCCCCAACAAACTCATCCACGACAGAGACCGTCCCACTCTTGAAAAAACTTGGATACCATCAGAATAAATCTGGTAGAAGGGGACAGGGAAGATACGAACGGATCAGAAGTGGCACCTTGAAAAACGACGTTGAGCTTGCGAAGGATGTTCTCCATTGTACTTCCAGCCTCGAGTAATGTTGCAGCTTGCATGATCTTGTCGAACAGGACACTCGATTCAGATTGCATACGACTGTCTCGTACCGCCCTTCGAGCTCGTTCACGAAAGTCTTCTTCATCTTCATACTTCTCCTCTGTATACATGTCCAATTGCTTCAACAGCGAATCTGGAGGTTTTATATATCGGAGTGCCTAGAAGGCATATCAGGCCACCACACTAGGAACATTGAAACCGTACTGAGACGTACCGCAATCGCCTCATTGAGCCCCCGGCGACTGAATTCGTCTCGCAGCACGATCCGTTCCTCTAGTGTGTGTGGGCAATTCGTCAAGGCATTGATGAGCACCATGAATGCTGTCTGGGCCTCCCAAACCCCTTCCTCCTCCGTTGGGATGGTTACTTCCGACATTGCAGATTCTCTGAGGTCCGGTAGCTTGAGTGCCAATACCGATGATTGAAATCGAAAGAGTTCGTTATATGCGATCCGATAGTACTCGGACAGGGCAGCCAAAACTGCACGATGGCCTTCGTCGAAGGAAACCATGCATATCGCTGCAAGCAACTCCGCCGCCAGCATCCGGATTTTGAGGGACGTTCCATATAGGGAGTATGCAATATGTGTAATAATAGTTGGCGAGAGGAGGACAGCTTCGAATCCGGGCTATTGGGAAGCCATTTGGCTCTCCAATGCATACTTGACGCTACGTTAATGGCTTACCTCGGTATTCAAGAGGACTCTCAGCACCCTTATTACTTCCAGAAGAACGCTGTTCTCAGTGTCAGTAAGTTCCTTTCTCTTTCCTCCCTTGCCACTAGCGAGGAAAGCAAACCAGTAATAGAGATAACGCCTTCCTCAGCTATGAAAGTCTCGATCCAAGGCAGCTTTGCCGTGGATAGATGCACCCGCAACGAAGTGAGGTGCTTCACGAGTTTCGAGTCCGTATTTCGCGACTTGCATATGCCGTCCACACAAGCACGAGCAGATATCGAATGCTCGTCATCGGTGGCTACCTCGCCCCCCAAAGCTGCCCACCATGTGCTAAACATACTCCCAGTGCTTTGCGGCTGTACGGAATGTCCATCTTCCTCTACTTTCCCGAACGAAAGACAGGATCTGGGGCTACCAATAATGTCGCCACCGGAACGACTCTTTGAGCTAACATTCGGTGGAGGAGGTAATGTTGTCGACCCCCACGTCGGAAAAGCAGAGATCCGTTTGAAGAAGCCTACATCACCACTGAACTGCGGCATGAGTCGAGGGACAAGCACACTCCCACTGGACGGACCATATGTTACAGGCGACTGCACGCCACTCGAGGTCGCCTTGTCAGACTTGCCACGTACTTGCTCAATGAATCGCCGTTTCTTCTCTGGAAGCATCGAGAGCATATTTGCCCTCGCGTCGCCTTTGACGGCAAACACGTCCTAGTAAACCCTTAGCTTCTGTACTTGAAACGAACAACTACTCGCTTACCAGACAACGCTCAAACTCTTCCAGGTCGACATCGCCTGAACCAACACTTTCTCCCGTCGACACACTTCCACCCGTATTCTGCTGAACCAACAAAGGTTCACTGACGCTCTTTTGACTACCGGTGTGGGTGGCGACGACCGGTGACGTTATTGCAGGCGCAGGTTGAGACCAGCCGGCCAATAAACTCGTAAGCCGACTTTGGGCGACAGAACTTCGCTATTCAGAAGGTCCGGGTCCGGGCGTAGTTTGAAAAGAGTAGACCCACCACTGGACTTGTTCTGCTTCGCCGTGCCCTCTCCTTGCTCGTCTGTAGAGCTATCAGTCTTCGTGCACGAGGTATCCATCGAGGAATGTGATTGGGTAGAAGAAGGACATGGTTTTCGGCGGAACCACTGGTCCAGGATGCAGAATCGGATGGCAGGTGGACACTCGGAAGACTTTAGCGTGTCGATCATGAGTGTAGACCCGGATAGTCGGGTGGCTTGCCATAGAGCTATTAGCACGAGCACCACCTGAGGCATCATCCAAAGGCCAATGAGATGGCGCACCTTGATTCCCAGAGAGCACCTCTAGTGCATATTCCACTTGACCACCTCCACGGGAGGAAGGTAGAGCTTTGAGTAGACCAAGTTCTTGTACGACATTGTCAATGACATGTTCTACGCTAGCATCCTTTCCGAAAAAGACCGTCCACTCGAAACCATCGTCAATCTCCGGTATGCGTACGAAGGTCAACGACAATGAATGGAGAGGGTGATGAGCAACGAGCCGCAGCACAGGCGCGTGAGACAAAGGGGTACGCAGGAAGGCCGATACTTGCTTGAAAGACGCATCTGGAGTCGCGTTGTTGAGCAGTGGTGCGAGGATGGGTGTTGGTTCCAAGATGCCTGAGTGGCAGGAACACACGTAAATGACGGCATGCACCAGGCATCAAGAAGGAACTTCACCGTCACCGAGTGTAGCCAGCTCGTCTTCAGTCCATAAGCGACCGGGCTTTTCCCTCCGCACACGCTGAACTGCCCAGACAGATGCTACGTCGAGAACTGTGCTTTTGACCTCGTCGAGCTATATTAGGGTTTCAATAAGATCTTGGGCCGTGGCATCTGGTGATATAGAAGGGTATTGAAAGCTGCCGTCCAGTAGCAGCACTGGAAGTGTGAGCGGATGCAGGTCGCTCGTTGCCGTCTCCGAGTCAAAAGGATCGAATGGAGTAGGACAACGTTTACCAAAATCGACATAAGATGTCGAACTACTAATTACCACAAACAATACAACCCGATTGATCGATTCAAGTCAACGCTTTATATATGACTCTATCAATGGCAACTTCCAGCTCGCGATGCACGTTCCGATATTCAAGGTGGCAATAGGAATAAATTCATAAAAACTCAGTACAGATGACTTGATGTGCCTGGTATGGCAGCCACGTCCTCGTCCACCCTATTTCAGCGGGCCCATGGTCTATGTGGGCCATTATTCGACAGCGCCTTAACGACAACTCTTTGGCGACGGCGTCGGGAATGGAGACATCCAGTGTAATGTCTGTACCAAGGCATCGTCCAGAAGAGCTTTAGGAGGGGCACAAAAACGTCTGAATCGCAGAGTCGAATTCAGACTAGCCGTGGAACTGGAGTGAATCCCGTCATAGTCAGCATATATGTCAGATCATGTAGATAACTTCAATTGCATACAGCCTTCATGACACCCTGTGAGGATGCAACGCGGGTATGTAAATCTATAGGACAGACAGAGATTTTCTATACTCTGCGAGCATCTCCACACCGATCATATGGAGACCCCACTCGTCCGCAAACCTCCGACAGTTGTCCCGACACGCCATCGTGCCCATCTCGTCGTCGTTGACGAGTTCGCCAAGACGCCGCCCTCGGGCCAATGCGTGAGCCTGCAGAGATCGACACCTGCCTCGGTGTGACCCTGGCATTCGAGCACGCCGCCGTGACACACGCGGAGGGGGACCGTGTGGCCCGGACGAGTGAAATCCGAGGGGACGACAGTGGGATTGATGAGTTTCCAAAGGATGAGGGACCGATCATGGGCGGAGATCCCGGTGGTAGTGCCTGCCCGACGAGTCGGTCACGGTGTGCAACCCGCACAGACGGGCGAAGGGGACGTACCATGTTTGTAATCGACGGTGACGGTGTACGTGGTACGGTGCCGTCCTGGTTGTCGGGCACCATCATCTGGATGGCGAGAGCGTTGAGACAGGCCTCGGGGAGGGCGATGCAGACGTAGCCGCTGGTCCATCAGGAATGGGAACTGACATAGTGTGTTTGATGAGCCAAGCCATGGTTTCGGCGGTATATTTGCTGGCGGAGAGGATGAGGTCACCTTCGTTCTCGCGCGATTCGTCGTCCATGACAGCGATGGGCTCACCGCGTGCAAAGGCGGCGAGGGATGGCTCGATAGGATCAAATGCAAAGTGTGTCCTGTGGGGGACGTTCTGTACGCGGACCTGAAAAAGGGGGTCAATACGCCTGCCCAAACATATATCGCAGAGATGGCCGAGGCATGGGTCCGCGCTAACACCCTCCTTGCGAACTAGGAGCAGCTTGTTGATGCTGTAGTGACGATGATGCCATCTTCATCGTCGGTGTGAGTGGCTGGCGGGGTAGAGATTGATGCGAGGGGAGTGACAGTAGGTTGGGGAGTGGTGACGATACTGTGTTCTGCAGCCGAGGTGATAGACTATGAGCAGCGTATTGACTGCTAGGCATCATGTGCTCAGCGGTCGACGCAATTTGCAACGGCTGGCTGATACTGCGGGTACCATTAGCTGATGGCGTATGGATCGGAACATCTGAGTAGGTGTAATGTGGATTCTTCGGGTTTGTCGTGCCATCATTCGATAGTTTGGGTTTCAACGAAAGGAATGAAATAAATGGGTGTGCAAATATTGACACCACTTCGGAAGAGTTCAGTTGAGGCTGTGGAAGACACACGTTCAATAGTCACGACATGGGAGACGAGAGCACACAGGAGCGACAGGCTCGTACCTGAAAGCTATGGTCAGCAATGAGGACGACCACCCTAGCAATACGAAGAATGATGAGCTTGTCAAATAATGGGCAGGAACAAATGCCAGTCCATTCAAAAAAAAAAAAAAAAACGGTATAACCAACGTCTCTCCCTTTGCCAACAGCGGTTCCAGCACACACAACAACGGTAAGCATTCTTTGTCCTGCGGTAATCCTCCTACTCACTACAAACCAGTAGCCAGTAGGTCTTTGCTTCTTGCAGCGCTCCCGAGTGATTGAGGAGTAGACTGTAGGTTCGAACCTGACGCAGGACGGCTGGGCCCGCTGGGGGTGGCAGGATTCGCGTCTGTGATTAGTCAGCACGGGCACAAGAGATGTGGTCATCCGTGTGAAAAAACTAATCGGTGAATATACTCAATCCACAGCAAACTGTCGCTTGCCAGTGGTGTCCCGAACCTGCAGCCCCTCATCGCGCGTGCAGATACGGTTCATCTCCGCCGGTCAGTTCAGCGATTTTCTCCAAAGTCTTAGAGTTGACGTCGGGCGAATTCAACAAGGCCATCATGATGATGGCAAAGACCTACACCTAAGAGGGCGATTTCACGCAGGCGAAGAGCACGCTCGATATGCATCCAAAGTGACGGGGAGTCCTGCCGTCGACGAGTTGTTAGCGGATATCAAGGATACACAAGGAGCCGCAGAGAAAGCGAGCAATGCGAAGCGTGCTTTGCTCTGGACGGTCCGTTCGGAGGCCGCAGTGCAGGCCCTCAGAGTTGTCAGTCACAGCACCGAGATTCGTCGCATCCGTGCCGTGGCAGGGGTGACTCGCAAGGTACCATCGTCGATCTGAGGCGAGTGATTCGGCTATAGCGCATTCCAACGTCGATTCATCCGTCCACAGCCGACTTTCACACCTCTGATGCGGATATTCCGATTGACATACTTCCTCCTACCAAGTCTTCGTCCTCACATACCTCCCATCTCACGTCTTTCCATCTAGAGCCCGAACCCTCCTGCAAACCTGCTCACAGGCTAGCCAAGATGCTCGACAAGTACATTCAGGGGAATGACTGGATGGGCGTCATCAAACACGTGGCGGGTCCGTCAAGAGAGTTTCCTGGTGACGGTTTCAAGCCCACGTTTGACGAGGCGATCCAGAACTATGGCTCGTCTGAGCTCTTTGCGTCCCCTGTACTGATCCCTGACATGTGCCTGTCGAGTCCACGACGCGCGCACATTCTGCAGTTGATGTGCCATGCATATACCAAGCCGAGTCTACCGAAGGAGGGCGAAGCATGGTGTGACGCACTCTTAGCGATGTCAGAGGATACGCTCAGGGCTGCAGGCGAGATGATGTCCAAAGTGGGAAGACTCTGTGAGGGCCTTCGAGCAGGCAGTGGAAGTCAGCGGTAGGAGTGACCGCGATGTAAGCCTCTCCCCATCTTGTTTAGTCCAATCCGCTGCTCAGCGTGTCGTCTCCAGGTACTCTCTCAACTGCAAAAAGCCCAAAAGATTGCTGAAACAATCCAAGCAAAGGGATTACTACAAGGTGTCGGGTTTTGCACGAGATGCCGTCCCCAAGAGGCTTAGTATGTGTCCACTTTTTGTCAGAGTCGACGTCACGGTGCTCATGCCCGAAACCAGCCGCAAGGCTGCGATGTCTGTTCATCCAGACTCCAAGGGTCATGCAAGGGGTTGCGAGCCGGTCACCTTTGGCATGTGCAAAATACACTAAGTATCATAAAAGTATATGTAAAGAGACAAAAAATAGGGCGCAGGGAGTGATACACTAACGAGACAATCTGGCGAGACAATGAAAAGGTTAGGGAGGGGAATAGGACTGACCCGTACTCCTATAGTCTCGCCTGGCGGAGAATTACTGCAATGAAAGACAGGAGGTCACTGGCGTGCAGCTGGACGCCGCTGCTCGCGCTGTAATCCACCTGGGTTGCCATGACTGTGCAACCTGAGTTTTGCTGGCTTTTCTCAATGCGGCTGTTTTATCGAGCGAGACTAATTAGACCCTCTCCATTTAGACCTCACTGTAAATATTGCAAATATTATTGTTGTGTTTTGCCTTTCATCCAGCCTGAGCCTTTCCCAATCTGCCACCTTTCTATGGAAAGCCGACAACCGCGCTTCCACATGTGCACTGATTTAGGCAAAATGTGCTTGGGGGACACTAAACACTCTTACCGCACATCGGTAGGTCGGACTTTCTGTGTGATATATGTTGACCCGCGTGTTCAAACCTTTGGGAATCATGGAAGCACGTTTGTCACCTTCTCGCACGCATGCGGAGTTGGAATTGTGGGTTTCATCCCAATTGGTTAGATAGGTTGTACAGTTGTGCCATATCGTTGATGCCATTTCCACCCTAGAAATCACGAACTGCGGTGAGCCTTTCGGAATTCTGTATAAGGTTTTAACTCATCCACTTGTTGCATATAAAATCATTGCAATAGCGGCCCCACACCCCTCACAGCTGCTCCTACTAGTACAATGGAGTCAACCAGGACATCTGAGTCCTCTGCGTCAAAAGCTTCGCATGCAGATTCATCTGATACATTTGGAGTCAGGGCAAGGGCAGAATCAGGTATTACGGTCCTGTCCAAAGCTTGTTGCTGCTCTTATTGACTTGAAATTATAGGAATGCGAGCTCCGAGTCCGTTGACAGGATATGTAGAGCAGCGCATTTCCAGCCTAGAAGGGAGCCTGATGAACCAAGATGACAGTATTAAAGCCCTTGGATTACAACTTGCAGACGTCCGGACTGTCCTGGTCAGAACACGGTCGCAGAATATGGAATTACTGCAAGACCTTCGCCAAAACATTTTGAGCATGGAAGATCGCCTGTCACAAAGACTGGGGGCTACAGAGAGTGGGCTGTTGGATAGGCTGACAACTGTTGAGAAGGAGGTAAAGGGCATGGCATCATCGTCCCAGGGAGTCTTGAACCACATATTGAGCGCAATAACCTCCCTTGCAATTTCACTGACGCGCAGGTCCTCTGGTGGTGGTGCGGCCCCCACCTCGCAGCCGGATCAGGCTCCTAGTGACCTCTGTTGGTATGTGCAATGTCAACTTTGTTTTGGTATCGTCTTGGAGCTTGAAACACTTTTTCAGAATAGGCAGGGTGTACAGTCTGGATCTGAATGCTCAATGGAATGTGATTTATGTAAAAGCGGCTGTACTTCCGATAGTTCTCCATCCCACACTGCGACAATATAGTGTTGTTTTGCATGTTTTTATCGACTGTCCAGCAGGGTGCCACCTAAGTCAGGCAGTATAAGCACGTATCCGCTGGATCCTTTGTATTGCGTATACTGTAATTTGTATCAGTTGTATAATGGTTTACAGGCAAATTTGTGCCACTGCCACAATTTTGTTCTCCTTGGACGTCACAGGTCACGCATAGGGAAGGATATGATGTGAATGATATATGGTATCTACGGTACATGAGATGTGGATGGGCTAGGAAGATAGTGGGCGCGAGCGCGAGGCGCTGGCCGGCCTGGCGCAGGAACCTGGCGTGTGGGGAGTGAGTGAGAAGACGACAACGCGTACGGCGAGGGAGCCACATACGCCCAAAAATGAGGAGGAAACTGGAGGGAGCGTGAGTGAAAGGGCACAAGGTGGAGCAGGGGGGGTTGGGATGTGGCGGAGGGTATCAAGGGGGGTGCCAGTGGGCAGGGTGTGCGGTATGAAGTAGGGGACTTACACGTTTATTGACGGACTAGGGGCATGGTGTATTGCAGGAAAGCGTGGTGGATGTCGGGTTTGACTTGGATGTACGGCACGAGTATCTGGGCATGTTTGTGCAGGTGGATTAGGAAGGCGCCGCTAGCCTATCGTCCGTGTGTCTTTGCAACCTCGAAAGGCACATTGCGCAGTAGGTATTCCAGGGTTGCGAGGTCGAGCTGCTTGTGGATTTTAGAGATGTTGTCGACTGTGTACGAGGCTCGAAGGGCCCGCTTGGAGGTCGGTGGGGTGATGAGTTTCACGGCCTTGAGGAGGGCATTGGTTTCTCTGGTATTGAGGTGCCAGTCGACCCCATGGATGGTATGCCATGCGTGGGCGGCGCTGACGTAGTTGGTTAGGGTGGAATCGACATATGAACCAGTGAGGGTGGCGATGACTATGGAGAGGATTTTGCTGGACACCGCGGCGCGGTCTTGCTCGGGTATGCCCTTATGTCACAGAAAGTGTGGAAAGCGAGGAGGCCAGTTCCATAGGTGACTTTAGTTGAGTCCGCTCGGGCATGGGAGGGGACTTCGTATACGCGGTTTGTGTCGAATGGGGTGAGAGGGGGAGAGCAGGTCTGGACGGGGCGCCAGAGTAGGAGGCGGTCTCGTGCTGGGCAGTGGGGGCGCAGGTCTGAGTCGGAGGTGGTGGGGGTGGTGATACTGGGTGTGCGATGGTAGGCACGGTCTATTGCTTCAGGTATGTGAGTGGGACGTTGAGGAAAGGTGGGGGTGGGGTGGGGGACATTAGGCGAGGTTCGTGAGGAATGGTTGGATTGCCGAAGGGATAGGAACGGGAGGAAGGAGGGGGGATTGAGGGGGAAGGTCCCGCGGGAGATGCTGTCAGCTGGATTTTCTGCGCTGGCGATGTATCGTGCATGGGCGAAGCAATGGTGAGGAAATAGGGTGGCATGGATGCGCTTGAAGGTGCTTGTGGGGCGATTGCGGCTGCGTCCTCTCTGCCATCCTTCGATGATGCCCAGGTTGTCGCCAGTTGCCCAAAAATGGGAGGGTATGGTTGAAGGCGAGGACTGTGAGTACGAGGAAATCGAAACCGATGCTTTCAGCCCAGCCAATATCTGGCCTCGAGAATCCGAACCTGGGCAGGGGACCAGCAGCGGCCGTTGACGATGAGGCCAATTCCCGTGGAGCTGGCATCCGAAAAGGCGGAGATGTCGTGTATATGGTGGGAGAGGGATGGGGGGTGGGGGAGCGGGTGTGGCGAGGCGAGTAGACTACCAGTCGAGGTCATTAGGGGTGCCGCGAGGCGGGGTGCGTGACAGGAAGGGCCGGTTGCTGAAGGTTGGGAGCATTGCTTCCAGGTTGGCGAGGTGGGTCTACCTTCAGGGAAAATGAGTGCTACGCGGTTTAGTTTGCCGTGTAAGGATTGAAGTTCCTCGAGGGCGTGCTTGCGGCGTGACCTCCAGTCTGAGATGGCCTTGAGGTATTTCTGCCGTTTCGTCTCTTCGAGGCAGACGATGCGATGGGCGAGGTCCCATGTAGGGCCTAGAAATGTGGGTGCGGGAGAGATTCTAGGGGTGTCACTCTGGAGGGTTCAGGGAATGCCGAGCTCTTGGGAGAGGTGATCGATATCGTATGTAAAAGGAGTGTCGGCTGACAGGCGTGGCGATGCTGCTGACAGGTCGGTGAGTGGGAAATTCATCGAATTCTTTGTGGGAACTGTTGGGGGGTTTGCCCCCAGCGAGCCAGGATCGACCACCTCGTGTGACGGGGCCGCCTTCGTGGCGAATGCGCTGCGCTGCTCGCTGGCGGGTGTACGAATAAAGAGGTGGTCATCCACCCATCTTAGGATGGGGCCAATTCCGGCTGTGCGCATGATGTCTACACCTGCATTGGCTAGATTGCCGTAGATACCCCCAGAAGGTGCAAAGCCAAAACAGGCAGATGTATCAATAGCAAATTGTGATTCATTTAACCGGATGGCAAGGCCATGCCATTGTGATGGGTGAAGGGGAATAGTACGTTAAGCTTCAGCAACATCACGGACAGCGCCCTGGGCTCCGTCGGGGAAGCTAGCTACAGTTAGGGCGACGATCTCAAAGGTGCTGCGGTGCAGGTGTTGTCCGAGACACATGGGGCAAGCCGATCTGCATTGTGAGGGGTCGGGGCAGGTGCATTGAGGAGGGGTGCGGGATGCGGAGGATCTAGGCGGTCGCGAGGGGGAGGGGTCACGTTGACGGGAGGCTTTACTGAGGCCGGGTGGGGACAGGTGAGCGGGAGGGGGAGGAATGGCGTCGCTCCGCGTTCCAATCAGTACAATTGTAGGGGCGACGGGAACGCCGCGCAGAGGGAGGAGGGGGTTGTGCTGAGTAGGGCAGCTTCGACCTGGGTTCGGGTGGAGAGTGGAGGTGGGGTTTGGGTAGGTTTTGCGAGGGGAGCACCAAAGCGGAAGCAGCGGTAAGGGGGGATGGATTGGTTAGTGTGCATGTCCGGTGGTATGGAGGAAGGGGGAGCTGACCTTACGAGTGAGTTTGGCCTGAAGTTGCAGGCTGTTGATCTCAAAGGCGATGGTGTTCATGAGGGATTGGTTGACCTCGGAGATGCCGAAGGCCTTGTTGTCATCTAACTTAGGCAAGTCGTGCCCTGGCGGCGGATACGAGAGGCGTAGTGCATGATGATTTCGTGGCCGTGGGGGTTTTGGCGCATGGGGTGGGTTTCCATGAGAAAGAAGAGTTTTGCGAGGGCAGCGAAATGATCGTTTGGCCAGGAGGCAGCTCGAATGTGGTGGAGGAGGTTGTTTTTACCTGAGGAAGTCGTGAGTTCGAGGGGGTCATCTGCCTGGGAGATGCCAGTTCGGGATGCCTCTCTGCAACCCTCGTCCGTGAAAGGGCGTATTGGGAGGGGCAGGGAGGGAGAGAATCGGGTGGGGAAACTTTGGCGAATTTGCTCATCTTGGCCTTTCCTCTGGGCGCGGCGTGCGCCGCAGGGGGGCGTTCAGGTGCGTCTGGTGGGCGCGCGGCTTGCTGCTGATGTGGATCTCCGTGGTTGGTTATCGTCAGGAGGGTCTTGCGCTTCTTCGTTGAGGGGCTGGTTCTGTTCCCTAAGGCTTCTTCGAGCTGGCTGATGGCCTGCTCTTCATCGATGTCGAGGGCTTGGCAGAGCACCTCGCGGATGGGGTCGTAGTTGTTTGAGGCGAAGTCGGGTCGTCGAGCAGGGATCGCTGGGAGGAAAGGAGGGGAAGAAAAAGCGAGCGGGAGTGAGCGAGAGAGTGAGCGAAACGAGAAGAAAAACGGTGAGGACGAAGCGGGGGGACGGTGAGGCATCGCTTGCCTTCGAGTTGCTAGTCCGAAGATCATGCACTGTGGCTGCGCTCGAGCTCGTTCCTCTTCGGTGCGGTCAGCCTTCTAGCGCTCAGCGCTGAGTTCTGTAAGCGGGGTGACGGCAAGCCGTGGGACCGCACGCACGCGAGGTGCGCACATTGACCAGACACAAATTCCCGCCGTCGCCGCAAAGAACCAGATGCTATCCTGCCCTTCAACGTATGTCACTCTATTTCATTGCTATCTCGTGCCACCGAGCGGCCTCTTGTGCCCTTGCATCACCTATGGTGATCGCCCATTGTAACGTCCAACTGAATCCCCTCTTTCAGATTCCCCGCCCCGTGAAATGTCCCCGTCCCCGCGTGGCAGACAGCGCACTGTAAAGGCACAGTCCTTGCCAATCGTCCCATCAGTGATGCAAGTTTTCAATGCGGCCAACGCGCAACCCAGTCAGCACCCAGTGCAGCAGAGTCCTCCCTCCCTTCATGCCAAGCCCTCGATAACTCCTCCCGCGATACAACCATCAAACGTGTCCAAGCTCTCCTTGCCACCCATTCCGTCTTCCATCTCTCACGAGGACCTCCAGGAACATTACTCCCCCCCGCGTCACCGATCCACACCGTAGCTCAACGCGCATCAGCCTCCTCAGCAGGCCCCGTCTCCCCATTCGCATAACCAGCCTGCCATCCATCCTCCACATGTCCCCATAAATCTACTAATGGGCCATGGAAGAAAACTTTCAGATGACTGACGAATTGATGGCAGAGATCGCGCGCTGATATGCCCAGGCCTTGAGCCAGCAACCTCTGCTCCAGGAACGTCCGGCGTAGCCTATGCCGGTGGCGCCCAGAGTGGCGCGGTGTACGTTTGCGAAGCACCCCTCCCCACAAGGATTCCGTCCTTAGCCGCGCTCGAGCAGGCGAATTCCCTGTCACCAGAGATGGCGACAGTCCTCTGAGCATGGCCGGACCTACCGCGAGGAGACCCACTCATGGCAACGAACGTGAGCATGAGAGAGACCCCCAGCTGAGAGGTAGTGCACAAGCTCGAACTCGTCCTCTCCCTGCCAACCCGGGAAATTCTTCGTCCTACTCTCCTCAAGGGCGCACGCGGGCCGTCCCCGGATCGGGTCTCACCGCCTTATCACACTCCCCGAGGTCCTTCCGGTGAAAGCACTCCCGTGAGAGACTACGTTTCCTTAAGATACGACCCACCAACCTTCCACTAGTTCCTATGTCCGGCCCCCACTCCGACCGCTCGGGGATCTTCCAATGCGACAATATGGAGAACGCGCACATAATTCTACCCGCTGCCAGCAAGCTTGCTAGCCAGACTCCACCTCTGCGGGCGATCCTAGGCCCCTTCCGGTCCAGAGAAGCCCGAGGACAACGTTGCTGTGTCGTCAAAGGACAGTTCTGGTCACCTTCAGTACGATCATGGTGGGAACCCTCCTCACAATGGCGACGGTGACACATCCTTGTGCGATGGTGTCTGAGTTCTGGGATAAGTCCGGGGCTTGGTTGTCCTGCTTCCATCCGCATCGTTTGCGTGATCTTCCGCGCCAACATCCGCTGGCCAACCTGCTAGCTCATCTCCCTTGCCCGCCCACTCACCTTCTGCCTCGTCCTCTCGTCACGGGCTTCTTGGCGTAGGGATCGGCTATCCTGCATCATCCAGCACCCAGGCAAGCGGGTTACGCGGTGGGAGGTACTGCAGCAAGTGGTAAGGTGCACCTTGCGATCCCATCTTGTCTATCGATCGCTGACCGATCATGCCTAGTTCCAAGCATTAGACTGTCAGGCGGACACGACAATGGTGCTCCTTGCCGCACCGTCCCATTCTACAAAACTCCATACATTGATGTCGCGATGGGGCAGATGTGCGTGGCCTTCAAAGGCATCACATCCCACTATCGACAAACCACACATTCATGCACGCTTACCGGCCCACCGTACCCAAGAAGTATGCAATTCGACTTTTTGTTGCAGATAACTTATCTTTTCTCTTATGCAGACTTCATCGAGCCCACTTCGTTCGTGCCAGTAACTCATTCACCGCACCCACTGCACCACTAGTACCCCCAAACCAGCCAAATTTCCACAACACATTCATGTTTGTTTCGGTTCCTCGTGTCACTAGTTACCTCTCTCTCTCGTATCCACTCCCAGTCTGCCTCCGATGACGCCCCCCTCGCTGTCCATCACACCCGCGTTCGCCCAGATTTACCTACTTGAAAATAGGAACAACCCATCTGCTCGTCCTCAACCCATACAAATTCCTTGCTCTCAACGACGCCAGCACCAGAGAGTACGAAGAACGGTGCTACAAAGACACTAGTCTCTATCTTGCCAGCTCGGCCCTCCTCCAACCTCATCCCTATGAACTTGCTGTGCAGATTTACCTCATGCGTGACACAAGACGAGACAGTCCTCCGTCATCACATGGTATGTTCTCTTCTTCTATTCTCTTCCTTTCTTTCTTCACATTTGTGTTCAGTGGTATCACCGGCTCTGGGAAATCATCCACTCTACCCCTCGTAGATCAGGTTCCATGGCTCTCTTCCCACTCCAAAGAAGAATTTCGTAGCTGGCCAAGTCAAAGTCCGCCTCAAATCCAAATGCGTCACAACACGGCTGTTACCTCGAGCTTCATTTCAATGAATGTGGTTGCATCGAATCAACTGAAGTTCTTGCCTTTGGACTGTAGGAGTGCGACTACTTCCACCTCGAGGACCCCTCCGAATATGCTCTCTTGACCTTATCAGGTTGTTACCGTTTACCCAGCGGTCCTTTTAGCGACGACATTATCGCTCTTGGGGAGGTGCGGGTTGTGATGCTCACGCTTGGTTTCAAGCCAAAGCATCTGCCGTCCATATTTATCATCCTCGTCGCTATTCTCCTGGATGACCTTTACGCAAGTCTTGACGAATAGGACGAGCTACGTTCGCAAGGAAGTATGCACCGTCCTTTTGTCAAGGTGTAGGCGAAGACAAGGACGAGGTGCTGGCTGAAGTGTTGGGCGAGGCGTTGTTGGGCTCGATCGAAGATCCGGAGGGGTTGAACACGTTAATGTTGTTGCTCCCTGGATGGTGCGTGGTCCCCTACTGCGTGGGGCTCAGTCTGATTTAATATGCTGGACCAAGAGCGACACCCCGGCGCGTCGTACGAGCGTGTGCGAACTGTTTGCCATCTTCTACGAAGTATCTGAGCTCGATTCGTCTCTGTGCCAAGTGGACTGAGTTTGACAACTCCTTTCGTTATTTGACGACCTCGAAGTGGGCATGCATATTGCTGTGTGGAAGGCATTCGACACGTTTGTCGAGACTGCGCCCAAGGACGATCTGGAGCCGTTAGTTGTTCCCCTTCGTCGCACGATCGAAGGGACAGGTGCACTGGGGCGATCTGTTCCCGGATTCAGTTTACCCAAGGATGTGGCTCTGCTGCACCCATCATTATCGCCTGTCTCACTGCAGGAATCAACGGGCAACGTGAGAACGCTTCGCGTGCAATTGGTGACCTCATCGAGCGCACCAATGAATCGGTCATCAAACCTTCTGCCGTAATCTGATGGCCTCCCAGCTCCCCCCACACAATAGGCGTGTGAGTTCGCAGCATGGTTTGACCTGTCAGATCAATCATTCATCTGACTATTGGTCCACTGTAGTCTACGCTCAAAAGAGTTTCGGTCTCGTCGGCGGAACGCCAGACTGTATCTCACTCCGCGACTTTCTTGGTCCTGCCGACCTGGCTCGCACTTATCACTGCAGCAGCAATAGAAGGTTTTTCACCTTCGCTCTTCCAACTGTGTGCATATTGCCTCGTGTCTCTTTACCTCATTCTTTGACTCTGGTTTGCGCCTCATTTCTGCCTTGTGTTCATCTCCTTCATTTCCACCCTCAGTCAAGCTCGAGGACAGCATGCAGACAAGACCCTCCGCCTCTACTGATGAGGAGCCCTTGATCGCTAAGATTGGCGGCATTTGACTGGTCCACTAGCCCACGTCCCACCCAGGCATTGATCATGTCTTGGGTATTCCAAGTCCAGCGAGGCAAACCCTGAGAGCTCCGAGTCAGTGATGGGAGGGGAATGGATGTACAACACCTCCGTTGAACGAGGTGTATAAATGAATAATTAGATCAAGTCTCTCTCAGATGGCTTTAACCGGACTTACCAGGAACCCTCCTTGGTACTGTAGAGCCTCCCATTAGCTAGCTACAGAGACGCTCTGGAAGACAGGTATGGTTACGCTGCCCGAGAAGAATGGTGAAAAATCGAGATTCTGACTGCATCAACCAGGGGCTAGACAGCTTCGGCGGCCTCCTCCTTACTTACCCGTTCCATTCTCGTGATGTCATACCCTTTTAGCCCGTTTCGCTTATGTGGGAGTTGAAGCGCGACCGCGGACGTGAGGGTCCGCTCGACGTGCGCACCTCGCGTGCGTGCAGTCGTGCCACGCTGCGCTTGCCGTCATCTCGCTTAGGGAACCCAGCCCTGAGTATAGTGGCAGCCATAGACAATGTTTACTGGCATGTTTGTCTGCACTATGATGGACTGCTCGATGGCGAGGTGTAGTCAGGACTATAGGAGTTTGAGGGACACATCCTGTGAGTACAACAATATGTGTAGTAGATGGCATGCTGGGGGCGTTGACTTGGTATTTCAAAGTCTATAAAGAAAGAAATGCCTTACGACATTTAGTTCCTTGCAGTTTTGAACCTACGTTCAACACCATGTCTACACCCTGCAGAAGGAAGAGAAGTGTATCCCCTCCAATGGTCTCTGTAAAATCAAGGAAAGTTGTTTTTGACGGGGTCGTATTACCTAGGCTGGAATCATTCCCCTGGTACAAAGATCATGTTCACCAACTTGAAACCTCTGCCACTGGTAGTGAATCTGACACGGTGTCGTCCTCAGGTCGGTCTGAGTGTTCTGTCTCAGCTCAACAAATTTTGAAGTCCTTTGTGTGACAGAGTCAGAGTATCAGGCAGAAGGAGTAGAAAACGACGACGTAGAATCTGCCCCGAACCCTACAGTCAAGTTTACTGCCAGCGGTTACAGTTTTCCAACTCCACGTGTTCCACAGACATCTAAGGACAACTTGAAGGCTACTCTGACAATTGCGGGCGGGTCGTTGGTATGTTATGAAGATCTACATGTCAACAAGTCAGCTAGTCAAGACTTTCCCTACCCTTCCTCCTCTGTTTGCCCTGCGGTCGAAAGACTACAGATGGAGTACACCACCATGGGTTTTCTATGTCGACCTTGCCAAGGATTTATTCGACCCAAGGACTTCCTCAAACATTTGAGGCCTAACCCCAAGCATCCACATCTGTATGCTATACCGAATGCCGACCGACGCATACTTTCGGAACATATTCTAGGTTCCCATTCAGTCTCGAAGGACGCTATGTTCCCTTTTCCAGAAGAGGTTGATAAGCCCATTGTAGGCCTACAAGTCTTTCCATCATATCAGTGTCCAGTGCCAGATTGTGGTTTTTGGACTACAACACACTCATGGGATTGGGCTGGCAAACTACGCCATCACTATCAAGGGAATGGAGCAAGCTACAAACCCAAACACCCTGGTCTCAGTGTCCCGAGACGTTCCGAAGTAGCTTCAAGTTTTCGATACCTTATTCGTCCATACAAGCATATCCCAAGTAACGATTCTGACTATGCGACGGTCATCAAACTTCCAAAAGGTTGGGTTCCCAAAGATGACGAGGGGCCAACTATTCCCCATAACATAACACCCTGGAGTTTAAGAGAGACTGAGGAGGTGGAACGTACATCTGCTCCTTCTGCGGCTTTTCTTTTGGACTTAGGATGGCCCCAGTTCCTCTCCACCTTATCCTGTCCCTCCGATATTCTCTATCTAATATGTGGTTCGCCTCTGCTCAAGCGGCGGAAAGATATAGAAAGGGAAGACCAAGAGTTCTATGCAAGTTTGCGGTGGCTCTGTTCCTTGGTTCCAGGATATCTTCTGGATGGAAATCGTTTCGCATTTACACTACATTCTGACGCAAGAAACAGCTTGGTCATGGGGTATGTTCAAACTCTCTGTAATTCATCAGTATACTCCAACCATTACTAATCTTCATCTTTTTAGTACCAAAGCCAAACTGAGGCGTCTTGAGGAGCCCACCTATGCTCGCTATGCTCGCCCTATTCAACGCACACTATGTCTTCTATTGTGGATCACTCACTTCATGGTGACCAAGGATAAGGCCTCAGTCAAAGCTAAGCTAGGCTCTTTGCCAACTTTGGTGAAGATTATCCCAAGGGCTCAACAGACTGCTTTATCTTCTCTATATGCTTTGATTACTGCTTCCAAGCCACCCAAACCCATTGAAGCTCTAACACAACTTCATAATCTCTTGGTTTCCATCGTCAAACACGAAGTTTCTTCTATGGAATTGAAGGTTGCTTGTCCCACGGATTATGCACTCTGCATCGGTTCATTACTTGAGAATGGTCGGTTTCAGTTGGCAAATTCTCTCACTCAAGACTGTGCTGCATTACAGCACTCTTTTCTCATCATTCTGTTTCACGATGCACGACTACGAAAAGACAAATCTCTAGAGTTTGTGCCCCATAGCATCTCCCATTGGTCAGGTGTTGATTTAGACCAACCATCAACTTCAACTATATCGCTTGATGAAAGAGACATCATTGGGAATGGGGAAGAAGATCAACTTGATGATATCATAGATCAGATTGAAGAGGATGTGAACTCTGCAGAAGAAGCTTTCACAGACTTGGAGGTCATAGTAAGTAGTGGTCCTGAGCTTCAAGTTAATATACCCCATCAAGAACCAAGAACTCCAGGTGATGTTGATCTCACCTTACATTCTTATATTAGCTGACAAAAATATTTTATTAGCTACTTTACTTGAGCTGATTGATGCAGATAGTGATGACGAAGAGGTTGATAATGTTCAAAAAGGACAAGATCTTTGGAAGTAAGTTTTATGTTATTTTATTAAGAGTTACAAACTAACAAAGTGATATATATAGATTTCTTAGAGAGAATGCAATCTGGGTAAAACCTTTGCCACTAGAGTCATCAACCCCCTATACTAGGATGAAGGCAACTTGGATGATTGCTGCTCCTATTGCTAGACAGGAGAGCAGAGCTGCACGGTTTACCTGTTCTAGAACAGGTGATTCTATATCCGTCAGAGTAGCTGATGGTTCAACTATCAACATTCCATTTGCTACTCTGAAATCCACAGTCTTAGTCTCTATTATGGAATGTCAAACTGCTATCCTTCAAGCTCTACCCTCCCCATCTCAGAATCACTACACTACCTTTGATTGGACGACTCTTTCAGATGATCTGAATGATAGGCGATCTCTCTTCCTCCAAGCTCCCAACTCTGATCGCTTTAAGTTTATACTACAAGAAGTCTATGATTCCCTCCTTATCCTAGGATCTTCTGACAGCTCTTGTCCTCTATTCAATAAGAAAACCGGCAGCTATGATTTCAAGGCCATACATCATTGGCTCTCCTTGGATCAACATATCCAGCGACAACTATGTGCTGCCCTAGTTCAATCTAGTGGTATCCCACCCCGTGACTTCCAAATGGCAGCGATTCAATATGATCACGATGATTCTACGGATATTGGACGCAACATTTTCATGTTGGACGGTGTTCTTGCCCTAGGAAACCTAAAAGCCAAACAGATGGACAAGAGAACTGGAGAAAGCATCTGGCAAGTAGCCCCCTCTGTCTCTAAGGCTGTTTCTTTCTATCTAGGAGTTCTTCGTCCTTTGACAATTGCATTGGCAAAGATTGTCTACCCCTCAGCCAGCCAAGATCCGCACCAGTATCAATCCCATCATCATTTTCTCTTTGTACATCAAATTCCTGCTGTAAAATGCTTTCAAAATCGGCTTAAAGCTACGCTCTGGAATGGCTCTATGGTCAACTCTGCTTTGCAGCAGAGTACCATCAAGTTTCCTGTGAAGCTTACATGCCGGTTCCTACGCGATCTCATTACAGCTCTCCTCCGAATGTACTTCCCCCGTCTTCATCATTTCGTAACCACTCCCGATGAAGCTGTCTTTGATCAACAAGGTCAGCATACAACATCTATATCCAATCTTCATTATGGGCGCAGTGGTGGTATTCTATTCACTTTGCAGATGCCACTTGGTGTTGCACTGCAACTTATGCAAGTCAGTCGCGCTTATCAAGTGATTCTTGGCTTGATCCGCTTTGATGATGATACGCGTAATCTTTACACCAATCCCTTGATGCTCCAAATTGATAGAAACAAAGATGCTGCACTATATGTGGCTCGTGCTCTTGTTTGTCAACATTACAGGTTAGGAGGCAACCATTCTGCCAAGGAAAATAAAAGCATCGTGGATACCGTTCTTGAGAACCTCCCTTTCTATAATATTCAGGTCTGTTTTCTCTTTATTCCATATCTAGGTGTTTTAAGCTTTCAAGTACTGATTTCCACTGGTGGCATATAGACCAATGAGCAGATTGGCGACATCATTTTGGAGCAGGTCATGAAGACTTTGATTTTTGGCTTTTCAGGTCCAACACCCCAGTCAATGCCCTTGCCTGGAGGGTGTACTATAGAAGAGGGTACCATTGCCGTCCAACAGGTTAAAATCTCCTTTCTAACAAGCAGTTGGTTTTCTAACTGTACTTCAATAGATCATAAAGGCATTGGAAGAATGGAGGACTGGAAAGTTCCAGCAGGTCGACGACACAGAAGCTGAAGTTATAGCGCACTTTGAGAAGATAAAGGCTAGCATTACTCAAAGGTTGGAAGTGCTGTATAACGATAAGCCACAGTGTTGGGCAGATCTAACTTCGCGGGTATATAGCTCAACTAAATCCACTCCTTCTGGAGCAAGTACTTGGTTAATACGTGGCTAAAGCTTCTCTTACAATAGACTATGTTAATATGCTAATATGCTAAGATTCTGACTTGGACATCCAGGATGAATTTTGTCTTGTATGCGGGGATGTGTTTCACCAGGAGGGTGGTAAGGCTTCCACCACGAGCCTTCTTCGTTGGTCAGATTCTCGATGATACTTCATTCGGATCAATCCGATTCCAGTGGTGACATAGGGACATTGAAGTGCACTCCATTCAGGTAGTGCATTGGCAAGACTGGCTGTCTTGTTCGCCATGATGGCCGGGCTTCAATCTCCCCGAAGGTTTGCCGACTTTGACAACAACCACGCGACCATAGAATACCAAGTCATAGCCCGCAGCATGCCATTGACAACGCAAGTTGTACTCACAGGATGATGTGTCCCTCAAACTCGTATAGTCTCCTGACTACACCTCACCATTGAACCATTGCTAATTGTTCGTCAGAATATCAGAATCCACTGAATTACAAGGCATGGTCCGTCACAGTGCACAGACACGCCAGCAAACACGCCAGCAAACATTGCCACAGCTGCCACTATACTCAGGGGCGGGATGACGGCAAGCACGGCGCAACCGTGCGCACCTCGCGTGCGCGCGTCGAGCGGATGCGCTTTTCCCACAGAACCTTCCAGACAAAGTGAGCATAGACTTAATCAATAGACTGGCAGAGTGGCCTGTAATGAGATGCCAGGAAGTGCTGTTTGCACTTCCTGCACTGAGATATGTTTCAAGTGGCAAGTAAGTGCCTGATGGTGAATTCATACCTGGCGTCTTGTGCACCAAATGACTCGGTGGCAAAAGGCGGACTCGACTGCGAATGAGCTTGCCGTTTACTTGCGTGACAAACGTCACAGCGACACCCTTTGCATGACTAATCTGCCCGGCCTCACCGCTCACCCACCGCCCTAATATCTGCGCAACCACTTGCAACCAGTGTGACCAGTCTGGTCTCCCTTGCGACGCGTTCCAACCCTTGCCGTCCATAGCCACCCATTCCCTGTTCAGCGTCTCGCTCATCTTTGATTTATTGCTCCTTCTCTGTTTGTTACGGGTCTTGCAGGCAAAAATGTATTTCTCGCGAGTGCCATTGCATCTATGTCAAATTTCACCGCAGTCGATACCTAGTGGTCCTGGTCACCATCCACCACTGTCCCCTCCTCCCTTTTGTCCTCCCCTAATAGCAGTACTGCGCCTTCGCAGCTACCGCCTCATCTTGGTGATCTCGCCATCTCAGCGTTTGGAAGCGGAAAGTCCGTCTCGAATCCTTGAAATGCGTCACGGCATAACCGTTATCTCGAGCTTCATTCAATGAACGAGGTCGCATCAAATCCGCTGAAGTTCTCGCCTTTGCATTGGACAAGTTCTAGACTCACTCTCCTCTCCCACGAGGAACGCAATTTCCGTATATTTCACCAATTCCTGGCTGCCAGTGGTGCGCTACCACAGGGGGTGCGATTACTTCCACCTTGAGGACCCCTTCTCATGTTCTTGCCTGCGATGTTTGGGAGCCAGTTTCAGCTGCACCTGCCAAGGCCATCGCGCCGACTTTGAGCGGGCTAGCGGATGTGGAGGTGTTTGTAAGGGAGGCTGCGATGCGCGTGGGGAGGATGATCATGCCAACCATGTGAACTGGGCGATCGACTTGTCTCCCAAGTGGGAGAAGGGGATGTTTGACCTGGGTGGCGCATCTGGGTGCGTTCCGCCGTGTTGGTGTTGCGTTGGCTGACCGCCCTTAGCAATCCTCGATCACGCTCGCGGGCGAGTTGCTGTTCAAGGTGTCTAACATCGCGAGAAGCGCTCTACCAACCGGGCGAGAGTTCTGGCACGGCGCTCCAAGCCCTGCACGGTGAGAGGCGTTGGACGAGATGGCGTGGGCGTTGTTGGGCTCGATTGAGGATTCCAAGGGGTTGAACACGTTGATGCTGCTACAGCTTGGATGGTGCATGGTCCCTTGTTGTGTGGGGCTGGGTTTTAACTTATTATTGCAGGACCAGGAGCGAACCCCAGCACGTCGTGCGAGCACGTGCGATCTGTTCGCCGTCTTTTGCGAGGTATCAGAGCTCGATTCCTCTCTGCACCGAGTGGACTGGGTTTGGCAAATCGTTTCGTTATTTGATGACTTCGAAGTGGACATGCATACGACCGCGCGACGGGTCACTAGCTCATCTCGGCAGCCCGGAAGGCATTCGATACGTTTGTCAAGTCCGCACCAAAGACGAGCTGGAGCCGTTGGTCGTCCCCTTCGTCGCACTATCGAAGGGACAGGTGCATCAGGACGATCCGTCCCTGGGTTCAGCTTACTCAAGGGTGTGGCCCTGCCATACCCATTATTACCGCTGGTCTCACTATAGGAAGCAATGTGGCTACCGCTTCCGAAGGGTGTCTTTGGATTTCGGTGACAGCAGGAGCGCCGCGTCGCAGTCCGTTTCTTCTAGCATCACCCCTCCTCCGAGGTGCATCTCCCTCTCCCAGGGAATGAGATGTGTGATTCCCGCTCAGAAGAGATACAGGGGCAACCACGCGCCATTCATATCCTGCATCATCAAGGCATACCTGGACCTCAATAGACTTCGTTTTCTCGACTATCTGAAGCTCTTTGGCAACACCGCATCGTGTTGGCGAAGGCGGGTTCTCTCCGCGTTGACAGTCCTCGCTGGTCTTTCTTCGGATGATATGACGTTCTTATCCAACCTCGGCATAGGTGTATTGCCTCATCCACCGAACGTCACGCCGCTGCCAACTTGTGTGCAACATTTCTGTCCATAAGATAAGCGAAGAACCGATGATGCGCACTGACCTGGAGGTTCCCAGAGGCCATACCAAAGTAGGGGCCTAGGACGTGCAACAAATGAATCTGGCGACAAAGCAAAGTCGCCAGGTCAAGCAGGAGGGCCAGGAGGGGTGCAGGGGGTGCAGAGGAGGTCGAGAGACGATGAGCACAAAACACCTCGCTGAAACGCATTGATACGAGTCGGATACGAAGGCATAGTCCACAGGAGGGATGGTGCGATAAGCATCGCACGCCGCGATCCATTTCGAGTCGAGATGTGACTGCTAGCTGAGCAGGCCGGTCAGATCGAGTCGAATGAAGACAAGAGCGAAACGAATGTACCGGTGCCACCAGCTCCATTTCCAGATAACTCCAGATGACAACACCAGCTGGGAGGCGAAGAGGTCAAGAAGGTCGAAGAGGGGGTGTCGAGAGGGTCAAGAGGGGACACAAAGACGACAGATGGCGATGGCGACCAGGGGCGACGACCAGGGAGTGTTGAGGAACCCCCAAACGAGATGGAGAGAGACAGGGATCGAATGAGGTGAGCCTGCACCAGCCACCTTGGCATCCTTGCAGAGTTTTATTGATTCCCTTGCAGATTGGGCACCACAGCCGGCAATGATGACGACGTTCTGGAAGCCGTTCTCGTCAAGGGTCTGAGGGGTGATGGCGATGGCGATGGCGATGGCTTGCTTGCGCTCATCATGGGAGAGGTGCTGGGCCTCGAGGACGAATCCAAATTCAATCTAGAAGTCGGTCTTTTCAGCGTTGCTCCGTACCTTATCAACAGAGCAGGTCAGCCAACTGGGCACCTTTCATGGATGATGCGGTAGAAGTGCCGACTCCTCACCTCGACGACTCTTTCCCTTGCCCTGGCTGTCTTGCCATCTCGCTCCCATCGTCGTCACCTTCACCGTCTCACCACTCCCTCACCGTCTCGCGGTCTCACCCCCATCACCCTCTCCTTTGACGCCTTGCTATCTCACTACCCAGGCTGCCGCCGTCTCACCTCCCTCGCCTTCACTCTTGTACGCGAACACAACCACAAATGTTATCCGTTTGCGTTTGTATTTACACATGAAAGCGAATATCATGAGGTCTTGCAGCATTGTATGTTTTTCACTCCGCAACGTTAATATTTCACTGCGACTCCTCTGCACAGCCACTGCACGTGTGCCACTTGCGACTTTCGCCTGCCTCCCTTTCGAATCCAGCGTTGACGCTGCTTCTATTTGCGTCTACCTCCACACTCGTCATGTCGCCACTAGGTGATGTGAATGTCATTCCGTTCTCTAGCTTGCATTTTGCTCACACTGCGCAACTCGACTCCCTTGCTTGCATCATGTTGATTGCGATCGCTGCCCGTGTTGTGCCCCCCCCCCCCCCCCATGGTCTGGTCCATTTCCTTCTGTTTCCTTTGTTTCCTTTCCATTGCTGGATCAAGTCTCGCTACCCTATGTATCATAATCAAGGTTCTTTCAGTGCCACGCATTTCCCTAAAATGCGACCCATATCAATCTTCCACTGGTTCATATGTCTGGGCCCCACTCCAACCATTCGAGGATCCGTTTCCAGCAAGCTTACTAGCCAGATCCTACGCCTGGCAGGTCTCTTCCAGTCCAGGAGGAGCCTGAGGACGACATCTTCCAAATCAGAGTCCAAATCAACACAACGTTTGGCCACATCTGCTTCAAACCCAAGTATCTCGCGAAGACCATTATTACAACGACGTTGCAGCTGCCTACCTCAAAACGTACTTCCAGGCCACCCGCTCCAACATGCCTATACCTCCCATACCTCACAGCCAAACGGCCGCTCCATCACCATCCCTACCCATTTCTAGCATTCAACCCAACCCTGCTCTTCCCATCGGTTCACCCTATCCTATTCCCATCGCAAACAAGTATTTACACGTCGTCCCACTGCTATCTTTCGCCTATGATCCAAAATCATCCCTTGGGGTATGGAAGACCAGCTTGCCCTCGTTGCTTCAAGCATCGCACGCATTCGGAGGTCGTTGGTTCAATTCTGATTGAGGAGTCATGTCCAGTCTCTCAGTCTCTCAGTCATTAGGTGGGACCCAAAGCAGACCCGCATGTGCGGTGTCGGCGCTAGTGTTTACCTTTCTATCCGCATTCCAACCTCCAGCACCAGTCGACCATCGTCCCATCATCCCACCACCCATTAGGCAGCTCCACATAGTCGACCCTCATACATGCCAACCCCCCTTCCCCAGCAAATCCAGGCGCCGAAGATATCGACATGAACTACGCACATAGTTTCCTTCAGAATCCCTACTATTTCATGTTTGCAAGCCTTACCAAACCAGACGACGACACAGAGCTCCATTGGCCCAGAGTCTGTCTTATCCTTTCTTTGTTGTCCTTGAGTCTTTTCATCTCCTTCCACCTACAGGATGGCAAACATGATGCACTACTGGTTCTGCCGTTTCCTCTCCATGCCATCTCAAAGATGCCAAAGATCGCAATGAAGATGCTGGCTTCTTCGTTTTCCTAGATCTCAGCGTGCATGCCAAGGGTAGCTATTGCCAACTCAACCTCTTTTGAAGTCGTCGGGTCTGTCCATTTGCCTATACATTCTGCCCTTCCACCTCATCTACTCCCACGGCAACACCTCTCATTACTGTAAACCCATTTGTTCAGCCACATTTTACATTTACACAACAAAAAGGTTTCCAGGCATGGAAGGTTGGTGGCCTTCACCCTGGCACCGCCTCATCTCAGTGATCATCCCATTGTCCATGCCACCTGGCTCCACCCCCTTTTGCACTGCGGAAGTAAAATTTGGTTTACGATCTCACTTTTGATGTGCCCAAGAGGGAATTCGACGTCATGACAGCTGTGATCCATAGATCCAGATGGTGCTGGCTCGCATGTCTCTTTTACTTGTCTTTTACTAGTGTTGAGGTGACGATTGTGAACCAGGACCCGTTTGTCATCGTACGTCCTGATTATCAGTGTTGACATTTGGGAACATGTGTTCCACTTTCAGTATCTCAATGTCAAAGTCGAGGCAGGTCTGTGAACGTCATCAACTTTGACGAGGCAGAGAGACAGTTTGTGGAAGTGACCTAAGGCAGCAAGTTGTAAAATAGGATGAAACTCGGCCGGAAATACATATCCACCATTCAAATGTTGAACACGGACGCCCTGTCAGATTGCCGTCTGAGACCTAGAGTCGAGGCTGTTCGGCTCCACCTGCCGCTTCTCTGCTGGATGGTTGTCCTTAGCCGATTGAGAATGTTCAAGGGAACTTTCGGAACAAACCCGTCGGCACCCCCGGTATACAAAGCATGCCGAACTTCAACTTGAAGGGCCAGATATGTCGTGGAGCAAGGCGGCTAATGTGCTGTCCTCTTTGGTAAGGAGCCTTTGACTCAGACCAGTTACATACTTGCAGCCTCACCCACCGGAGAATCTAATTTGCAAGATCCTTCTAGCATATGTGCCAGCGAATGGCTGTTGGGCATTATTAGGTGAGTTTCCTCGGCACTGGCTGTGCAAAACCGATACCCTGTGTAGATCTCACATGTAATCGCCTAAGTACATATTCAATTATTATGTGAACGCACATGTATTTATAGCCGTGAGTGTTGGACATCATGTTCAGGACAGTGCACTCCAACTCCCAGACTCTCAATGACGCAGACCCCCTCAGATCTCGAACATGATCTCCCCAACATAACGAGCATCCTCGCAAGACTCATGCTGATCGTTGTCACGACCTTTGCGCTCCACGTGTCTATGATGAAGCCGAACCCACCGCCATGCGAGAACGACCGCAGGCGGGTATCGCAGGTCGAAAATGCATCGAGCCGCCTCCTCCGGCCAGTCATGACGGTACGTCGTCTGTGCGCGTGTTCTCGAGCTCATCCCTGATGTTTGCAGGGTCTCTCTCTCGCCCCAGGGATTATCGAGTTCGTGACAGTACTTGTCCGGCTCGTCGCCCCGCCCTCATACGACATCGTCTCAGGTACCTGCGCAGGCAGGATCACTTTTCACCCCCTTGCACTCATCGCATCTGTGCTCGGCCTGTTTGGCATGGGCGTTCGGTTGTGGTGCTACAAAGTGCTTGGCCCGTATTTTACATTCGAACTCGCACTTCTTCCGGGGCACAAGCTGATCACGATGGGGCCATACAGGTTCGTTCGACATCCCGCGTACACTGGTGGGCTCTTTGCGCTTGTGGGGATGTCAATTGCCAATAGTTGCAGAGGATCGTGGGGATATGAATGTGAGTATGTGTTCTCGTGGTGGGGGTTTGGGTGGGGGGCGGTTGTGGGCATGTCAATTGTTATTATTGTCGAGCGGTGTCTGCGGGAGGATAGGCTCCTCCGTGGGGCATTTGCAAAGGAGTGGGATGCATGGAGCATGCAGGTGCGATGGCGGATGATCCCATGGGTCTACTAGAGCTGGGCCTGGGGAGCTCTCACAATGCCTGGGTTCCCATGGATGTGCATATTGTCATTTGTCATTCTTTTTAGCACACTCATTCAACTAATAGTTTTGCACTGTTTCAAAGGTTTATGAACGGTATACTCACCTCAGCGCATGATAAGGCAAATGGCTAGGCAGCACCGCCATGCCAAGGGGTCGATTGCGTGACCTATCTGCTTGGCTTGCGAACCCTTTGCACGTTGCACGACCAATCTGCCGTTTTGCTGATGAAGGCCAGACACGTGCCTCTCCCCGTTGTTGCACTCAGTGTCAGTGATGGATTACTTGTGCAATCTTGGCTCAGCTGTGGTATCTACTAGTACCCCTCGTCCAAAAATCTGGCATCAACATACCCCAACATGTACAGTCCCCCACCTCGAAACTCTAATATGAACAGCATATAGGATGATGGTAGTCCCGTTTCAGTTTTCGAGTGCGACTTCGTACACCCGCTTAACAAGTCTACGATTCCACTCGCTGAGAGCGTGTTGTGCAAACTACATCCCATCCAGCTTACTACTTATCATTAACGAGGAGAAGGTATGGAGGATATCAAACTTGTATATCATGACTCTACACTACACATGACAGATCAAAATTGCAGAGATTTACAGCATTAATATTGTAACTCTGCAACTTGACTGCAAGGCACGCAGTTGCACAGCTTTCACCGCAAGAGACGACACTGGACAGCAATGGTAATATGGGGAAGGGGTATAGGGAGTGAATGGTACCACTTCGACGACCTTCATACCAGTCGAGTGGTAACTGCAGTTGACGTCGAGGACAATGCAGATGGTGCCCTGAATGAAGAGGGTGGGTATGATAGGGTGTATCGGGAGTGAATAGTGCTACCCGTGTCGACATTCTTCATAGCAATTGACATAGTAGGTGGCGTTGAGAGTGATCCTGACAATGCTAGAGATAATGAGATGGCAAGGGACTTGAAAATTTGAACACAGAGGCGCACCGCACGCCTTTTGTACCTCTGCTTATCAGGCACAGTGAGGTGGAATGGACACAGAGAGGGTGGCCATGTCACAAGTGTTGTGTGGATCGATCGGTGGTGGGATATGAAATCGATCATCAAGCAATGAGACTGGAGCTCAATGATATTAGGAATGCTCAGTTTCTTGCAGTAACTTGGCACCCTTCTGCTCGGAAGATTCGCGCACTGGATTGAACAGGCAAACCAGGATCAAAGAATGAGGCAAAGAGACACAAGGCAATGCACAGTAAGCGGAAAACCTTCCGTCGCTGCTGTGCGAGGTGGGACAGCGGGACTAGGAAAGCCAGGGGGCAATATAGTCTGGCATTCCGTCGATGAGACCAAGACTCTTTCAAGCGTGGACGACAGTGGACCGATAGCCAGATGAATGACTAATTCGATAGGTCGCATCACACTGCGAACTTACACATATATTGTTGGAAGAGCTGGGAAGCCCGTCAGGTTCAGGAAGAGAGGGAACGGCCGCAGGAGAGAAGCAAGTCAATGCTTCAGAAGGGACGGACATGATAAGAGCCTGTCAGAGCGATAGGGTCATCGCTGAAAGGTCTGCTGGGCAGACGGTAACAATCCGATGAAGTCAAAAGGGGATATTCAGAGGGGCCCTCAAGGTGGAATCAATCGCACTCCTGTGGTGCTGCACCAGCCAAGAATTGGTAAAGTATATGGTAACTGTGTTCCTCGTGGGAGAGGCGAGTCTAGCCTTGTCCAACGCAAACACGAGAACTTTTGCTAATTTAACGCGGCCACGCTCGGTGAAATGAAACTCGAGATAACGGCTGTGCAGTGACGCATTTGGATTTGAGATAAAGTTTGCGTTTCCAAACGCGTCGTGGACTCCGGGTGTGAATGACTTTGGCTTGGCTAGCCGTGCGGAGCTCTTTCTTGGAGTTGGAAGAGAGCGGTAGAAGCTGGTCTACGAGGCATAGAGCGGATGACTTTCCAGAGCCGGCGATACCACTGAACACGAGTGTGAAGAAAGGAAGGAAGACATAATGAAAGAAGAGGACATACCATGCGATGACGGAGTGGGACAGGCGTAGCGTATCAGGAGGTAAGTCCACGCAGCAGGTTCGTAGGGATGAGGCTGGAGGAGGCTTAAGCCGGCAAGATGGAGCATTGTTCTTCATATATCCTCTGACGCTAGTGTCGACGACATTATTAGAGAGGGTTTTGTACGGGATAACGACGAGTAGATGGGTTGTTCATATTCTCAAATAGGGTAAATCTAAGCGAAAGCGGGTGTTGAGGGCAGCGAGGATGGCATATCGGAGGGGTAGACGGTGGCAGACTAGGAGGTGGATACGAGAAAGAGAAGGTCGCTGGCGACATGAGGAGCCGAAACAAACGTGAATGCGCCACGGAAGTTTGGCCAGTTTGGGAGCACTAGTGGTGCAATGGGTATGACGAACGAGGACCGAAGTGGGCAGGATGGAGTCTACGCAGAGGAAAAGATAAGTTATCTAGAACAAAAAGTTAAACTACATACCTCTTGGGTACGTAAAAAGTGCGATCGCAAATCAAACTCGCAGTGCTTCCATAGTGCGAAAGGGGGGGAGCCAGGTGACGTGGGCGATGAGATGGTGGACACCGTCTGCCGGTGCAAATCGACATAGATGCAACGGCACTTGCGAGAAAGGCACTTGGCTGCAAGATTCGTGACAACAGCAAAGGGCCCGGCAATAAATCGAAGGTGAGCAGGAGGGTGGACGGGGAACGGGTGGCTATGCACAGCAAGGTCTTAAGGGTTGGAACTCGCAAGGGAGACTAGACTGGATGCATTGGTCTCAAGCTTGCTAGGAGGTGGCCGCGGGAGATGTTAGGAGGGTGAGCGAGATGTTAGGTAAGATGGCGAGACAGCGGCGAGAACAGCCAAAGGGGTCACTACTGTGACACTTGTCACACAGCTAACCCTGAGCTCAATCGTAGGCGAGTCCGCATTTGCCATGGAGTCATTTGGCGTAACAAGATGCCCTGCATGTTAATGCGTCGTCGAGTGCTGTACTTGCCACTCGAAACGCAACCAACACCTCCAGGCGTCGTCTTAATACCGTCCACTTCGCCAGTCCGTGGCCACACTTGCCGTAACATCTCACAGTGAGAGAGACTGTCTTTAAATCTAATACTCATGTTCAATCACCACAGAGAATACGAGCTCGCCGCTAGAGGCCTGCATGCATGGTGTCGCTAAACCTGATGATGACACAGAAGTGCATTGGCTCAAGGTCTGTCCTCTTCTTTCTTTATTGTCCTCGAGTCTTCATCCCCTTCCACCCATAGGACGGCAAAACACGATGCACCACTGGTTCCATCGTTTCCTCTCTATACCACCCCAAAGATACCAAAAATCGCAATGAAGACACCCCCTTCTTCATTTTCCCATATTCAGTGGGCACACCGCCCTTCCACCTCATCTACTCCCACAGCAACATCGTTCGTCACTGTAAATCCATCAATCCATCATTTACACTGCATCGATACCCGAGAAAGAGTTTACCTACGAGGCTCTCAAACAGCCCCTTCGTCTCGATGGGTACGGTATGCTAGTACGACTGATGCCTAACCTCACTTTTGGACCGGAACTCTACCTATGGCAAAATGCGGTGGGTTCATCCATCTTTGAAAGGTTGGCAGACCTCACTCTTTTTGCAGCGTCGTCGCAACGTGGACGCAAACATGACCAAACCACCACCCGAACGACCATCCGAAGGCAACATCATCATCCACTCTGAAATCTCCCCCATGGCCTTGGTCGACTACGAACTCGGTCAGTAGGCCCTCCCGTCTGCTACATATCCCCAGGCGCTTACGTCTCATAGGCTATTGGAGGGAGAAGTCACGATGACCCGCATGCTCGACAAGATCCTCAGACGAAGCGGCGCGGTCGACAAGGAATTGCTGTGCGTCCTCTCCGTCGGACAACACGTGCATATTCCGTCCATGCGACCACCCCCACTCATGCGACACTAGGTCTGGCACCTCTGTCTTATCCTCCACTGTCTCTCCAACGCAGATAACATGCTCGACTGCGCTTGTCTGGCTAGGATCATCGCCTTGAAACATTTTCGCCGGCCAGACGTTGAGGTCGTTGGGGACGACGCCACCGTGGTGTATCCATCGGGTTCGTGACTGAGAATAGCCCATATGCGCCTAGAACGCCCCCAAGGAATGCGCCCTCATGCCGTTCGCGATCCATCACACGCCGTTCTGCGTCACGTTTGCATTTTTCCCTGATCCGATGACGCGCCCGGTCATCAGTCTATTACGTGACGGGTCAAGGCCGAGCGGTTGACAACTTGAAGAGTTCCTTGTCTACGCCGCTTTTTCTTCCCTTTCTTTGCAGGTCCACTCTTTCCTTGCACGCTTTTTTTTTCCAGCCTCTAAATGGCCTCTTCTTCTCTCCCCACACACGCTGTCTTGAACACTGGCGACCTTCTCTCGCTCGTATCCACCTCCCAGTCTGCCACTATCTACCCCTCCAACGATGCCATCCTCGGTGTCCTCAACACCTGCTTTTGCTCAGATTTACCCTACTCAAGAACAGGAACAACAACCCATACAACCGTCCTCAACCCATACAAATCCCCCGCTAATGTCAACGACGCTAGCGCCAGAGATTACGAGGCAAAGACACCAGTTTCCATCTTGCCAGCTCAGGCCTCATCCCTACGAACTCACCGCACAGATTCACCTCCTCATCCGTCGCACGAGACCGTCGCACTCCGTCGTCATACGGTATGCTCTCTTCTTTCATTATGTCCTTCTTTTGTTCACACTGCCGCACGCAGTCACACGTCCTGAGCCCGTACCATGACTCTGAAAGGGGTCGCACAGTCGTCATACGTCCCAGGTCACTCGTACGCCGATATGGCAACTGGCGTGACTCATGTCTACGTGCGTCAACTCATTGGCAGCATCGAGGTCGCAAATGCACACAAACCTCAACATCGAGGACGCAGAGTCCTCAGCTTTGGCGGCTCCGTACGTCTTTCCGTCTCATTGCTCCTCTAATTGTCTGATCTGTTGGCGTAACGCTAGTTCTTTACTGGTCAAGCTGCCCAGAATTCCCATGTCCATGTCCATCCTCACGTCCACTGCTGCCCAACTCTTTTCTGTCCTCAACCTCCACCGTTCCCTCATGCATACCCCCTCTCACCTCTGTCGACCGCGTAAGAGTCTCCTATGGTCTTGCCACTCTGGAGCACTTCCACCCCTCAAACTGTGCCAACGTCTCCTGTAGCTCCTCCCTCACAGCCTCCACTGAGGTCAACATGAACCCAAGACGCTCCCTCTTGGCTTTCCTCGCATATGCGCTCCCAGAGAACCATCCCGATCTCGCCTCCCATGGAGCACGGCCTCAAGCTCGAGCTGGTCCACCGTGTATGTATTCATTGCGCACTGCCTCTCGTTTTGCTGACCCTGTCATCGTCAGTTCGAGGTTGAGATGCAACACAACTAGTATGAAACCACCGTTACCACGTCAGTACCCCACCGCATCGTCAGCGTCGTCAACTGGGCGAGCAATTCCCCCACTCCGATACCTATCTTTGAGGGTGAGTGCGGACCTGGATAGTTCACAGCTGCAAAGCCTGACCGTCGATGATATCCATACTCTATGCGTCCTTGACTCGCTCATAGATGATCACCTCCCTAACCTTGGTGCTTTTGTTCCTCTCGGATCAAACTTTGACTCGGTCGCTTCTGACTCATTGTGAGGGTCAGGTAGGAGACTCGGCAAGGCCGTCGCGAGTACAAGCGTACAGGTCTGTCATCTGTGATATCAATGACTCTTCACAGGTTCCAAATCTCAACCTTAACAGGATTAGCGGGTGTTGGTTCAAGGGACGGTCTCCAACTTCATCCACGGCGACCTCAGCGAGCTCGTCGGCTGCTTTTCTAACTTAGCCGCAGACCTCCAAAATCTTGTAGTGCAAGATCTGACGGGTTACTTTCCACCACCCCTTACTGTCGCTTGCTCAGGACTGGTTACATTAACGTCGTTGCAACTCACCCTGAAGAACTTTACCGCAGTCGTACCGAACGCGGTGCACAAATCTGGCGCGAACTAACTGTTACAGAACACGGCGCTGGATAACGCGAACTGGTATTCGTCGACGTTCTTTCTAAAGATGCAGGAGTACAGGAAAGGGGCTTTGGTGTGGGATTCCGGTGAGGCTTATTCACAGCCGGTGGATTCAAATATCCAGAGGTAAGTGCTGACGAGCGGCTTAGCGTGGTTTAAGCTCACGTCATGTCCGAGCAGAATTTGGGCCATCTGGAACGGCGACGTCTACAACTTGACTGACTACCTCCACACACTCTCACTCAACAGCCTCTACAATCAGTTATCAATTCCTAGATACGGGCATCATCAACGTCACCAACGTGTTCAAGCAACAATCCAGTCAAGATATTTCCAAGGACCTAAACAAGGTTATTGCAAGTTTAGATCAACGGAACGCGACTGCGACTGCGAATACGGATTGCTTGAAGAACGTGTTTTACCTCGGCGAGGTCGACTTTCGGAAGACACCGCGATGCACAGTACAGAGTTATCTCTTGCTCGTCTTCACCGGTATTTTATGTGCGTTGATTACACTTGAGAGTAAGTCACGCGTGCAGATGCTAGCCCGAAGATGCTCACATCCACCATAGTTCTCGCTGCGCTCCAGCTCGGTGGAAAACGCAGTGCGACAACAAGCGCAAACAACTCTTCATCCTCTGCGATGGCGATACCATCGGTATACGTTCGCGAAGTACCCTCACCCCTCAAGGATTCTGTCCTTGACCGCGTTCGAGCAGGCAAACGCCTTGTCATCAAAGATGGTGACAGTCCTCAGAGCGTGGCTGGAACTGCTGCGAGGACACCGATTCATGGCAACGAACGTGAACGTGAGGGAGGCCCAACTGAGCAATAGTGCACAAGCTCAAACTCATCCTCTGGCGCGCGGGCCATTGCCGGATCGAGTCTCACCACCTTATCATATCCCTCAAGGTCCTTCGGGTGAAAATGGACCGCGGGAGACTACGTTTCCCTAAAACGCGACCCATATCAGTCTTCAAGTTCTACTAGTTTGCATGTCCGGGCCCCCACTCCTCCGACCGCTCGGAGATCTTCCAATGCGACCATCACAGAGAACACGCGCATAACTCCATCTGCTGCCAGCAAGCTTGCTGGCCAGACCTCACGGACCCCAACTCTTCAGGCGATGAAAACTCGCACGCGTGACAAGTATCTTCCGGTCCAGGACGAGTTTGAGGAAGATGCTACTGCCTCGTCAAAAGATAGTCTCGGTCGTCTTCAGTACAATCGCGGTGAGAACCCTCCTTGTGATGACAACGATGACAAGACCGAGACTGGATATCTGCGTCCTGGAGACGACAATGATAGCGACGGCGATTCAGGCAGTTATATTCCTCGTTTCCCCAGTGGGACCCTCCCTGAGATATATCCCATTCGCCACTACATCTCTTCTCATCCCAATCCGTCTCGTGAGTCCTACCAAACACCACCGAAATGGTTCCACTGATCAGCTTGGCCTCCGTAGTTTGATGCTGTCGTCAACCATAAGCCTCAAGCCAGACCATCGGATGAGAGCAGTGAGTGGCCGGTGCTACTCATGCAACAGAATGCTGAGCAGGCTGATGGGACCCCAGAGGTTCGGCCGCATCCACTTCAGACCCAAGTATCTCGTGAAGATCCGCGAGGATCATGACGATGATGACGCTGCAGCTGCGTTCCTCCAAACGTACTCCCAAGCCACTCACCCCAACGCGCCCATACCTCCCACACCCCCACAGCCAAACGGCTGCTCCATCTCTGACCCCGTTCGCCTCTAGCATTCAACTCAGCCCTGCTCCTCCCATCGGCTCGCCCTATCCTTTCACACATGTCCATCGCAACGCGTATTTACATACCATCCCCACCGCCCCATCTTCCGCCTATGATCCAAATCATCCTTCGGTCATTGAAGGACAGCTTGCCGTCCAGATGCAAATGTACGTACTTAGCAACAACAACGCAGCCATGACCGATTCCACTTTTTCTCCCTTCGTGATGCCATTCCCAGGTACGGGATACAATCGATGGGCGTTCCCTCAAGCCTCGTGCGCATTTGGGGGTCGTCAGTTCGATTCGATGAGCCTACAATCTTCGCCGAGTCATTAACCTATCAATTTACCTTTTCTGACTAGCCGTGGAAGGGGGCTGAAATGGCGGGAAATTCGACTAATTTACAGACGCCTGGGTCGGGCACGAAACGAAAGGTGATGAGACCACCACTGAGCATGGAGAGCATGCAGCCAAAGGGATACGAGCCCAGGACCGTATTCGCCAGGCGAGGAGACAGCAGGGGAGGGTGAACAGGGAGGATGACGGCGATAACGCAGAGTGGGTTGATGAAGAGGGTGACAAGGACGAACTATCGGACCTAGAATATTATCCGGACCGCTCTCCTCACTGTCCCTCCTACCACCAAGGGCATGGAGAAGGAAGACTCCCAGGGCACCATTACCCTCTGGATGCATGAAAATGTAGACGAAGACAGCAATCCTGACAAGGTGTATGGGATCAGCGACTATCATCATGTTCTCCGGAAGGACACCATCGTCGACTACATGCTCAAGGGCAGAACAGCCAAGGATCATCCGCGGCATGCACTGCTCCAGTGCGGTCCGGACGAGATCACGCGGGCCGTTGCTGACAATGTGGTTGATGCTGATGTTTTTGCTCGTGGCATCATTTGACTTCAAATGAATGGAAATCAGAGCACGTCGAACGCGCGAAGACAGAGAGGATCGAACACCTGTTGGACGACAAGAATGAAGCCATTGCTGACCTCGAGAGCTCCATGGAGAGGTTACAAAGGACTGGTCGAACACCAAGCTTCACCACAATATCTGCCATGTTGAATACGCATCTGCCATCAAGGTTGACCATGGCCGCACCAACTTTTGTAGGACATGTCATTGATCTTGGTGTGCTTTATCTTTGTCGCATTTCCCTCGTCTAACGAAATCAACCCTTGTGCAGGGGCGAAGTACTCTGCTTCCAGTTCATGAGCATGTTCTATCCCCAAAGTGGTGGTCTGACAACGTTCAAGTATCCCGAGGCGAGGATGCTTAGGGTCGTTGCTGCGCTACGAAGGAGCTCGCCGTCCCTGCGAAGTTCGATAATGAAGGCGAGCGATGTCTCATGGTCCATAAAGACAGAAACACCACCGACTTCACTGTCGGGCACTACTTGGCCTCGAATCCTTCACTCTCAACAAAGTTGGCGTTGAATCCAGGGAGTTCGCCATCTACAACGCCGGCAACAGGGGTGTCGAGGTCTTCTCCGCCAAAGGAGACTCCGGATCTCTAGTTTGGCACATGAAGGACGGGAAGGCTTGTATCATCGGTCAATTCCACTCTGGCAACAACAGAAGCAGTTCGACAAGCAACCGTTACCTATTTCACCCCCGGCTAGTACCTCCTCACAGAGATCAAGAAGAAATATAAGCACGCTGACTTTGGATAGGTTCATCTTTCTTCCGGCTTGTGCATATACATTATTGATGGACGTTACAGCCTGCGTATTGGCGGTTAGCTCCTTGTCGTCTTCGTCTCTGTTTTGGCCTCGTCACTTCCACCATGCTGTAAGCCTCCTCCCGAGCCATACCCGACATCCGATAGTTTTCCATCCGTTTCCATTCCAAATCGTTCCGATTCCCGTCCATTTTTCATATTCCATTTCACATCCATACCTAGAGGTATATAAGGGCACGATACCATGTACCAGTCATCATCTTTTTCTCTCCTCTTCTTCTCTCCCGCTTACTCGCATTTCTTGGCTCCCGGTTACGTTCTCATCGTCATTACTGCATGGGCGTGTTTTGCTCGGTGGATTGCCACTCAGGTTCATGGTTTTCTTCCATCTTGTCTTTCGCAAAAATCACTGATGCCACTTCACTCCAGTTTCTCGGTGATCCTTTCATGCTTCTGCGCCCTCGACTGTGTCTCTGTTCTCTGCTTGTTATTTACTAGTTGATTGTCAATAACGGCAGATGCTTACGTTTCTCCTCTCTGTGTTGTTCTTTCGTGCTTCTGACTAGCAACGTTGCTCGTCGGCATCTGTTATCGTAGCCGCTTCGTCATCGGACACTCTCATCGTCCGTGTACTGCTCTTGTTTTCTTTGATATGTATGCTTCTCCCCATCACCGCCTTCTTGCTCCCGCCCGAGTAAAAATCTTTACATAACCCCCATATGTATATCACGATCGTGCTCAGAGTCAAAGTCCGGCACTCCTTGTATACCGGGGGTGCCGACAGGTTTGTTCCGAAAGTTCCCCTGCCCTTGAAGATTTTCAATTGGCCTAGGACAACCATCTACTGGCAGCGGAGAAGTGGTGGTTTGGTACAGTATACCAGACCCTGCATGTTTTGACTTTCGACTGATACCCGGGCCGAACAGCCTCGATTCTGCTAGGGTCTCAGATGGAAATCTGGAATCTGAGATCGGAGTCTGGGACCGGATGGAACTTCAATTACATAACCTTGTGAACGTCGCGTAATTTTGTTTCACCGCCAGCCTTTGAACAGAAACACAATAATAATGCAACTTAGCTTCTTTGACCTGACTACGCCTTGCCACTGAACCTTTGACAATCGGTCGTCTGAACATCAGAATTAACTGAATCAAGAGCCAGGCCTCTCCAGCTGTAAGGAAAAACACAAGGGCTCCCATACCCTAGCCAAGTGGAAAGACGAGGATTTGTCCCCGTTTAGAAGGCGCGGTGTGGGCACACTCCCGTAATTCTTCGCTTGAATGATTTTGAGGGCTGTGATTGGAGGACTATCCGTCAACTGGTAACGTTATAACCTGGTCCTCCTAATTGGCAGGCCGCACGCATGCAAGGTACCCGAGTCGCGGCTGTGGCCGGGTATTACTAGTACTGTAATATTTCACACGTGCACAGATCCAATCGTTTATCCCTTAGGACAAAGTGGGCATGGACATAGACTGGCGGAGTGGACGGTAAGGTAAGATAATGCCCCACTGGAAGTACTGATTGTGCTTTCTGCGGACACGTTTCGAGTGGCAAGTACAGTACTCGATGATGGATTCGTACAAGGCGTCTCATACGCTAAGCGAGTCAGCGGCAAATACAGTCCTTGTTTGCACCCAGGTGTTGATGTCACAGTCACGGTGACATTTGTTGGTGCTGCAGATTAGATCTCCGACTGGCCCCGTCAATCGATTCCAGCTCGCGACCCCATTCATGCCGGGACCCCCCTTCTTGCGCAATGCGCTATGAGGCCCTGACTCAGAATGCGACCTTGCGCGGCCTTTTTGATCAATGGATATGAACAGAACATCAAGCTCATCGTCATCCACTATCTTGTTCGTTAACAGGAACACGCTTGGTGTGTCCTGTGCTTCTTGCCCATGACTCTCTGATCATCCATCAGATGATCCCTCTCTGGGTACCCACCTCTTCTTTATTCGAAGACATTGTAAGCTGTGTCAATTCGGGAGCGGCCTTGTTTGTACTCCAAGGGTCCCGCCACCCTAGCAGAGTCAGACGAGTTCATTCATAGGCGACGCCGAGTCTGCGTTTGCCGCCGACTCATTTGAGACGTGTCTGCAGAAAGTATAATCAATACTCCCAGGCATTGTCTTACCGTCCGTCCACTCTACCAGTCTATGCCCGCACAGTTGAAGGCTGGACGGTTCGATATGAATACAAGATAGCCTGCCTTGCTAAGTTCAGAGACGAATATGAAGCAATGCTCAGGTATGCCCAGCTCCCCGTGGCCCGCGTCCTCTCTGCATGCGCTTGTTTGCGCGAAGGGACGTTTGAGTATTGAAGTTGGGCGGCACAGTGGTGGGTTCCGGTCGCATCATATCCCCACTACTCAGCTCATGGAGATTTGAGCACAGTTTGAACTTCTCGAGAGGGACCTCATGCTCCACTCATGCATGCATCAGGCGCAACACTCGTGCCGGCGATAAGTCAGAACTGGGCATCACTTGACATGGACACCCTCCACACACATGGATTGAATCCAAGCCATGCGGTGAGACGTCGTTGCAGTCGCCTTGTGCTCTACACCACGAAATCGTATGGGTTGTTCGAAGAGTGAGCGAGGGGCGTGAGGCTAAGCGGGTAAGCAGGCGATCAGTCGATTTGAACGGACCGAGGATGCACATGTGCAACTCTGTCGTGTTACATACATGAAGTGTGGGGAGAGGCGAGAGGCAAGATCTGAAATGCTGAGTAGAGTATTTCCAGTGTGTATGGCGTGCGGACGCAATCCATATTTTGTCTGTATAATGACAGGGCGACTGCGGCCGTGACTTGGGGCCTGCTCGATGTGCGCACCTCGCGTGCGTGCGGTACCGCTGCCTGCCGTTATCCCCGTATCTGGGCCTGCTTGATGTAAGCACCCCGCGTGCGTGCGGTCCTGTCGCTTGCCGTTATCCCGCCTAGGGACCTAGCCCTGAATATCGAGTGGCAGCCACGAAATAATATTGGTGCTGGCACATTTGGCCTGACAGCGACACCCTCATTCATTGCCCTTCCTCATGGTTTTCCTTACAGATGCAGAGGCCCAGCTCATGATTCAACTAATTCAGTACTACAGGTCCTCCCTCCCACCTTTATCTTGGGGAGGTGAGACTGCCTCTGCTCTGGACAGCCTGTACAATCGCTTGCATGCCTCGCAAAGGGACTTGGAGATAGAGGAAGAGGTTGACTCCAGGCTGGTCCAACTACCCACTCCTCTGGAAACCCCTAGGGAGACTCCTGAAAGGGATGCCACTAGCTCACCTTCCATAGGAGAGCAGCAGCCTCAGCCTCAAGAGCCTAGGGGAGTTAGGCCAAGGCAACCACCACCTTTAGTTGCCAACTGGCCCCTATGTCCCAGGAATGGTGTACCCATAGGGCGCCAGTGGATACAAACTGATCAAACATCAGCCTCTAGTAATCTCAGTGCTTCAGCCCTTATTACTACTCTTGCTGTGGCTACCTTTGATTCCCCTTCTCACAATGTGGGTTCCTGGGCAGAAAACTTATCCTCTAGGAGCTGGCAAATCAGAAGCCCCCTTAAAGGGGCTTCTGTCACAGAGCTGGTGAACCACTGTCAGAAAATCACTGACAATAATGTGGTTCAAGACTTCTTCTATATGGTGGCCCATATACAGCTTGCCTTCAAATGCCAGAGGTATGTTTTTGAGTACTTGTACTATAGATTAATGTCTATTTTTATCAGAGAGGGAGGCAACTCTCAAGATTTCTATAGGAAGCACATTGCCAATCTGAGCAAGGCTCCTTCTTCCAGGACTTTTGGAGATTGGATTACCAAAGGCACCAAGTTTGCCTATATTGCTGGAGGGGGTTCAATCTATGTACTCCTTCTGGTTTCTGGGATGGACTTGAGGAGTGTCATAGCCAGGTCTGCTAGTACTAAGGTTTGCTGGGAGCTTGGAAAGATGCTCAGAGACCCCAATTGTATCAAGCCTGGTGAGTAATAATATTATCAGAAGTCTATATTTGAGCTTTTCTCTAGAGCTTAAATGCTTGGTTAAATCCATCATTATGACTATTTCCAAACTCAGAGAGGCAGTTCCTTTGAGGATCTGGTTGGATGGGTCTGTTCAAGATTGTACAGTGATAAAGAACACTGACAAAGTTTTTGATAAACTCAAATCACAGTAATGTCATGTTTGTTTTTCTTTCTGAGGTCAGAAGAAACTAATACACAAGAATTGTAAAACCTAGTAATTTCCAACTCCCCAAGAGATCTAGGAAAGAGTGGATATCATGTAGAACTCCAATATTCTTTGATGACTTGGATGATGAAAACCCAAGTACTCCAATCATTTCAACACCAACAAATCAGTCAGCTTTACTCTTGGATCCCTCCAAGTCCCCTCTGTCTGTTTATCCTCCTGCAGTGGTCATTAATGCGGCTTTTGATCCTCAACATCATGAAAACCTTGCATTTCATTGTTCTAGTGATCGTACCCACAATATGCAATGGACCAACATCCAAAGGTTTCATGCTATGCAAGCAATAGCTGTGAAAAATGTGGAAGAACTAAAGGAAAGAGTGAGTTCTCTGGAATGCCTTGGTCTTGTAGTTTTTGATAACTGTTTGATTTTGTGATTAGATGAAGACTTTCTATCTAGAAGGAGTGAGGTCTGCAAAGACATCATATCTTTGCTTGTCTGAATGCCTCTTTAATGAAGCAAGGTAAATAGATTACAAGATAAATTAACTATTTGTCTGACTCCAATGCTTGTAGTGTCCTTGATATAAGATCTGCTGACAATAGTTTGATGGCATTAGTCTGTTCATCAATGCCTCAAAGCTTGAGGGAGAATCTGACAGCCAATCTTGTGGGTGTCTTTGATGGAAAGGACATTCTGTACTCAAGACAAGACTCTCATGGACCTGTGCCTTTTGAATCCCTTCACTTTGCCTGGTACAATAGATATACAACACATGTGAGTACTCTTTATATCCATTAGTAGGTATAAGGGAGTTATTGGTTTACTAAGCTTAACTTAAATAGGGACAAGGTGCCCCTTCAGATGTCCATCCACATCAGTTGCAAGTGAAGGGAGCACAAAGAACAAACATTTCCCAACTGTTGCCATATCCTTCCTCTGAACTGGAAAACCATCAAGCTCTTTATCACAACATGGTCATAGCATTTGAGGAAACTTTTGTGTGGATTGAAAACATGGTATGGTTTTAACAATTCATCCAGAGCTTCTAAATTAACCCCTAACCAAACTCTATATAGTTAAGAGAATATCTACCCTCACAAGAGTATGAAATTCTGAGCAGGATTGCTCACACTTTGCCTGGCAATTCCAGACCTCCAGTCTCTCCTTTTGTGTCACTTGTGGTGAACCTCAATGTGTGCACAGAGGCTCACCGTGACAAAAAGGACTTGGCCTTCTGTCTGGTGATGCCTATTGGTGACTTTGAAGGTGGTAGTTTGGTGATGTATGAGCAAGGACTAGTGCTAGAGTTGAGAAGTGGAGACATTGCTGTGTTTCCTTCAGCAGAAACAACTCACTTTAACTTGGAGTACACTGGGCACAGAGCTTCTTTTGTGCTCCAGACTGACTCTGAATTTGAGAAGTGGATTGAAGGACAGAATGGATGGAAGGACAATAATTATCTTTCTTGAACTTAGACTCTAGCTAGTAGCACATAGTTCACCCTCTAGTTTACCATTTTGTATTACCAAGGTTCAAAAAGGTTTGGTTGGACTAGTAAAAGGGAGGGATGCATCATTGGCAGGCACACATGGGCAAGCGCACTCAGTGAGGTAGGTATACATGGCAGGTAAGTGTGGACGGGGCAGGTAAGACCAGAGATACTCATATACAAATGCGAGAGCGAACGTTGTATATTTGCATTCGTGTTTGCTCATAAGAGCAAGGGTGATGGGGTGGAGTGATGGGACGGTGAGTGCGAAGGAGCAAGACGGCAAGGTGGTGAAGTGGCAAACATGCTACATTCATATGCAAATACGAATACAAACAGTTAGCCCATTTGTATTTATGGTTGCATACAAAACTTGAAGCAAAAGTGGGCCCAGGGTGAGGAGTAACGGGGGCCAAGGTGAGGGTGAGGTCGGCAAGTCGTGAAGGCGCTGCATTTGTATGTGAACCCAAACCCGACCGGGTTGACGAGGGCCCAGGTCATGGGGTCATGGTCACTGGTGGGATGGTGAGACGGTGAGGGTGAGGCGATAAGATTGTGACGCACTGATTCTGACATGCCAAGGAAGAGCTACAGCTATGCTTGTATGCAAATACGATCACGAGCATTATTCTCTCGAGTTCACGATTGCAAACGAGCAGCTTGGAGGGAAATCGGGTGGCGTCACGCGTGACGGAATAGCGAGGGCGAGGAGGGTGAAGGCAAGGCTGGCAACAACGCATTGGCGAGCAGGTGAGGGTGATGGAGAAGCAAATCGGTGAGACGATGGGCTTGAGAGTGAAGGTGAGATGGCCGGCAGGCCGGCTGCAAGACAGCCAGGGTGAAGGTGAGGTAGTGAGACACGGATGGCCATGGTGGCGAGACCACAAGATGGTGTCGCGACTAGGAAGCACCACATAACATTCGGTTTCTCATGTGATACACTTACTTTATTCCCACAGCTTGACTATCCAGAATCAAGGCACGCTGCAATAGGTGGAGGAAGAACTCATCTTTCATCCTTGAGCAAGGAGGTCGGTGGAGGGTTGTGTCATTGCCATCATCCCTTACCGTCTGAATTTTCTACTAGTCGACCTTATTACGCGTCCTCCACCTCGTCCAGAGTCGGGAGCAATTGATTGCGAGTGCCTCCTCGTCCTTGTTGTCATCGTGAGGCAGTCTGGAGGGACCTTTCAGGTTGTACCTGCGAGCCGAGAAACAGATTACTAATCCTATGAACGTTGCTGCAACTTTCAAGGGTATCATCAAGGCACTGGAAGGTGCCAAAGCTGGGCTGATTGCACATGGGGTGAGTCTCATTACTTTGTGGTACCTTCAGTGACAAACGATATTGTTCATCGCAGGTCAAGATCTGTGTTCGTCGTGGTTGTCCTAACTAGCAAGAGGACTTGAAGGCAATGAGGTTACTCGGTGTGTCTTTCCATCGTTCGTTGGGTGAGCTTAAGCTAAACACTTCCACATAGATGAATCCTTGGTGTCTCCATTCGCATTTTCGGGCCCGACATCCATATCACTGAAATCGTACCCCTCGCCCTTGGTATCTACCAAGGCTGCTCCTATCTCCGTTACAGCCACCGTGCCTACCTCCCCCGAGGTTCGCGCTGTAACGCCATCCTCAGCGGCTGCTCCTACGCCTTCTGACATTGGAACCATCCACGCATCTGGTGAACACACCCAACCAGATGACGTCGTCCGCTTTGACAACGCTCCCATTCAAGACGGTCATACTGTCACCAGACCTGCCTATCAGCCATTCGATGTCGAGACTCGCGGCTTTGTCTAGTCTATGGCCTTCAGCCCCGTGTTATACAGGGTACTTGTCCTTCTGTTGCTGCAATGATCTACCCTTTCAGCGGGCATCATATCCAGAAGTTCTACTGGTGTACCGAGGCTGTCAAGAAGCACCCTGGTGTCGATGTCGTCGTCAACTTTGCGAGTTCAAGGAGTGTATCAGTGCGCTGGAATATCTCGAATTCTCAAGTATCCTTGGTGGTGGTATCAAACACGGTTACTTTAGAATTGGTAACTCTGGAGGGTGAGTCGTTACTTCCGGCGTGTCTCATCGAGCTTCATTGGTTCCTCACAGTATGATGGACAACATAATTGCTTCCAAACTTTATCGTCCTGGTTCTGTTGGTTGCATTCCAAAGTCTGGAGGCATGTCGAATGGGCTCGACAACATCCTTTTCCTCGTGACCAATGGCACCTATGAGGGTATTGCCACCGGTGGTGATCGCTATCCCAGTAGCACCTTCATCATTGATCACCTTTTGCGTTAAGATGATCCGGCGGCGGAAGTTAAATTACCCGTGATCCCGATGGATTACAAGTGCGCCCAAGAGCTCGGTCTCATCCGAAGACCTGCTGCATTCATCTCTACTATTTAGGGCGAAAGTGGTCAAGAATTGTTGTATGCTGGCATGCGCATTTCAGATGTGTTCAAGGAAGATGTCGGTCTCGGTGTTGTTTCATTGCTCTGGTCTAAGCGCCGTATACCTCCGTACGCTGCAAAATTCACTGAGATGGTCCTGACATTGACTGTGGGCCACGGCCCCGCTGTCAGTGGTGCTATGAACACGATCGTTGCGACACGTGCAGACAAGGACCTCATCGGCAGTCTTGCATCTGGTCTATTGACAACTGCTAGTCAATTTGGAGGGGCATTGGATGAGGCTGCTTCCACGTTTTCGGGCGTGCGGGATAGAGGGCTGACTCAAAGGGAGCTCATGGACGAAAGCAGGGAAACAAACAAGCTGAGTGAGTGATTCTTCGTGAGGCTTTGAGACGACTAACCTCGTTTCTTCCAGTTTCTGGTATTGGTCACAAGATTAAATCTCTCAACAACCCTGACCTGCATGTCGAACTTGTCAAGGAATATGTTCGCAAGAACTTCCCCTCCCACTCATTGCTTGACTATGCGTTGGCTGTTGAGAAAGTGATGACTGAAAAAAGATACCGTAGGTGTTTTCTGTTTATGACTTCCAGCAGGTGTGAAGCGAACATGTTCTGACTCGCTTTCCTAGTCGATTTTGAACGTCTATGGTTGCATCGCTGTCTGTTTTGTCGATCTGCTTCGAGACTCTGATGCATTCACGCCAGAGGAGGTGGACGAGTATATTAAGGTTTGTATCGTTTCCAGGTAGTAACATCTTGAGATTGACGCCATCTAGATTGGCACACTCAGCAGTTTATTCGTACTTGGCTGCTCGATCGGTTTCATCTACCTTCTGGCATTCACACAAAAATTCCGGTGTTGATTAGGAGTAGCATATGGTCATAATGATGGCAATGTCATTCTTGTTTTGCATGTCTCAGAAGGATTGCGATCTTCATCTCACAAACTATCAAGCATGTTTAGTAACCTGTGGCTGTCACTGGTATTCATTCCGATATAGCATTCGTCATCTCGTACAGCAAGACCAACTTAGATCTTCATGTCCTTCAAGGGCCTGCTCGTCCTGCATGTTAGCCATCGTGCCCTTCCGTTCCTCCATTCCCTCCATCCTTTTCCCCATCACAGTCCCACGCGAGGAGCGTCTTCTCTGCCTCTTCACACAACACGTCTAACGTCTCGAGAATGCGTTTTTCCTCAGTTCATGCCGCCCCAAAGGCACAGCGAATACGTATCGTACTGTTCAAATCAGTTTGGGTGAACGCGCCGCATGGATAGGCGTGCATAAAACGTGATATTGAGTGCATTGAGTTGTGCCAGTGTCAGCGCGAAGCTTGGGGCGGAACACCAGTGACAGGGCGGGGAGACAAGTTTGAACTGGGTCGATCGTTGGACAAGGACGACGAACGTGTCATTGTGTCAGATGGTCTGCACACACGCAATGTAGTTAGCTCAGGGGGAAGGGCCGGGGGGCAAGAGGCGTACTTGCCTGAAGGATGTACTAGTAGTATTGGAAACCATGGACGCCGTAGGACCTCAGGATGAACCAGAGCTTGGGCGCACGGAACCGATGGTGAGGCCCAAGTGCCAGTTCCGGTAGTCGATCATGGTACCTGGGGGGACGATGGGTGTACGCCGGTCATCAAGTTCGAGGCGTGGACATACCTGTATCACCATGCTTCGATGGTAGAAACTTGGGGGTCACGTTTAATGCTTCCGTCAAACGTGTACGGTCCTGAACCCACAACGTGGAGCAGTCAAAGTTGACGAGCCCCCACTGCGCCTACTGATGAGATTGAGATGGTGATCGTGGGGCGTGCTGCACAAGCAGTCATACCTTATAAGAGTTGGTGCAGAACGAATCTGCATACTTGTTCAAAGTTTCATCAAGCAAGCAGAGACCTCGGTACTTGGGATACGACATAGCTACGCCGGCCCATGCAGCGTTGACACAGCATCAAGAAAAATGAAATTTCAACATAGTAATTGCAGTACGACATCACTTACATAGCCAACATAGTCTACTATCATTGTCAACAATATTCTCACTACACGCTCAGTTTAGGCTTTCAAAACGAAATTGTGAAAGGAATGTAGTTTAGGTTCTCTACAGAGATAGTCGTCATATGGTGTCATTAACCTCACCGGCCGGGTGCATAACGCAGCAGAAGTCACCATGGCTGAGACAAAGGTGGCATGTGGACTTCATATCGATGAGTGAGGTATTAGGGGCCAGGGCTAATGAACTCACTGTATCAACATTTCTCGAGTTTCTTCCGCAGGGGGTGGCCACTGCGGATGCCAACAGTGCATAAAATCATGGCAAGATCCTTCACAAAGGTTTGTTGTTCTTCGGGATCTATTGACTCCGACTCCAGGATCTCTCGAATGCCATGCCCTAATCGACTCTTGAGTGCAGCTCCTGGCTTGCATTTCCCCCCCTCTGTCTCCGGAACAGCCATCAAAGGCCCAATAACTTCCGTCCTGAATCTCTTCATTGCCAGCGCATCCAGAGGAATCACATGGACCACCGAATTCGCAGCTTGTGCGCATTTTTCTGCCACATTTAGCAAATTGACTGACCTGTTCTCTCTGTACCCGCATTTCTTTGTCCCCTCGCCACTCCTCGCCTTCCATGTCTTAGTAATCTTGCTTGTGCCCGCCTCCTCAATGTCGTAAAGTGTAAACCAACTGTAGTCGTCGGCGGCACGTGTGACGTAATGTCTGTTGATGTAGTTGAGGAGCCGATTGGCAGCGTGCGCACCGGCACTGTAACGCCTGAAGCTTGGGATGATGTACTGAACGAGTGCTGTGTCGTCCTTGGGGGCGCCCAACAACAGTTTCTGGGCAATGTTGGCATAGTACTCGTTGAGGCGTTGGTAAATGTCTCTACCACCCGCTGGTACCGGACTAGCAGTCATGGTACCGGTAGTACTCTCGCTAACTTGAAGTGGGGCAGCAGCACGAGCTTCTGTAAGGGCCTGGGACTGCACAACGAAATAGTTGTAAAGTGCTGCATGTATACCCATGTGGTATGCATATTCGATGGCAGGGGCTTTGTCGACGGAGTTGGTTGGGGAACAGAAAATGTGATCCAGGGCAGGACGGATGTAAGACCAGAGGGCAGACAGTGATGCAGAAGGGTCAGCACTTCCTGCACTGGGACTCGGCAAGGGGGGGAGCACTGCGGCCAGCTCTGAGGTCTGCTCTTCTTTCTCGCTAGACATGGTTTCAGGTTGCCTGGGAGTGAGTCCTTGAGCGAGGAAGACCATATGATGATGGTGTTCTGCTAGTAATACTTACTTTCGTGAGGTAGGAAGGAAACCGATGCTGACCCGAAACTTTGACGTCCGCTGGCATTGATATTACAATAGACAGCACGAGTTGAGGTGGATATTTTCGGGAATCGAGTGGAAGCTCAATCGGACCAATGGTTGATCAGAGCTTAGCAGGCCCGGGGCTGTACAAATACTATTCCATTACTGTAGAGAGCCACGAACGGATGGCCGAGATGAAGGGCCATACGGAAGTGGAAGCGGTGGACATCTCGCCAGACGGAACCAAGATCGCTGTTGGAGCGTGGGACAAGACCGCCTGCCTCTGGAACCGAGCGACGAGCGAACGACTGCTGTCATTACAACACAACAACATTGTAGTCGCGGTCAAATTCTCTCCAGACGGATGTCTTCTGGCGACTGCGATATAGAAACGCGATTCTGTTCGAGTTTACAACTGCAAAGATGGTCTCCACCATTTCCCCATCCAACCTGGCTCAGGCATGAACCAGTCTCTTGTGTGGAATGACAAGGTACACCTCTATGCCATCTCTCGTGATCACAGAATTCACAACCTCGATGTTTCCACCAGCCAAACACTCTCATGGCGGCCTGTCGGCGCCGACAGTGCAAAGAAACATGCATGCATCGCTGTGCCAAATAATCGTCACTTCAAGTTCATCGCAGCCTCTAGCAACTCATTGATATCATTCTGGGATATGATGACGCACACGAAAATCGGATCTGACATCGACTGCGACGCCGGGGTACTCAGAATAGCGATTTCAGAAGACTACGACATTGCAATTGGTCATGGAAACAAAGTCACCGTTTGCAATCTCGGTGATATCCTGCCTTGTCGCTATATTCATAATGTACGTTCACCGTATCAACGGGCCTTATATATTCTCGTTGACCTAATTTCCGTTATCAACAGACATGCAAGTGCCTCGCCCAATCAGCCAATTGGACCATCAGCTGACGCCAATTTTATGACTCCCGGATTCATTAGACAAAGAGAGCACTGAGCTCAAGAAAGTTGCGCAGGGACTCAAGGATCAACTTACTGCGCTCCAAGTGCGCTACGATACGCAGTCCCGTAAACTCGCCTCGGTTCAAAAGGGGTTGTAAGTGCTGAAAACATCTAATGAAGCACAAGGTCGTCAAATCAAATCCCTGACTTCTGCCGATGCCGTCAAAGCCAAAGAGCTCGCCGCCGTGCATGAACAACTCGAAGGACACATGCAACGTTTCAATAATGTCACCGCTCAGGTGGATATAGGACGTGCAGTTCAGCAACCTGGCTTGGAAGCCGCGACCATCCGGATCAAGGTATGTCCCACGTTACAACGTCGAATCGTTTGAATTCCTTCATAGCTGAACTACCGGGGCGAGGTGCGTGGGATGACAATGTTGTCGCTGATGTCATTTAACAAGTTTGTGGAATGGGTGACAGCAAAGTTCGGAACATCGTCAATGGGGTTAGGAATGAAGTTCGTGGACGAGGATGGTACCAAAATTACACTGTGCGATGAGAGTGATTTCGAGCTCGCGATCGAGACGGCACTGCAGAATGGGAAGGACAAATCGGAGGGCAAGATCAAAGTGTGGTGTGCGGATGTATTGTAGGGAGGATGAACTTGAAGGATTGTATCCAGGTGAATGAACTCCCTCGAACAGGGGTCCTCTTACGACGACATCAACCAAGGTAGGACACCATGGATCGTAGCTATCCTGTTGCAGGAGGACGCCATAAATTCTTTTCCCATTTCTCCCTATGTTGTCGTTCATTACTTCTGCTTCTGTCATCTGATACTACTGTGGTCGGTTGAGAAATAGCCATAGCGCTATGATCATGATCGAGTGTCCTGTGAATACTAAACGTTAAACCTTGGTTAATTCTTCATTCATTGACTTGGGAACACAGAATATATAGATATATGGAATAATCGTGTATAGTGTCACAGTTCACCATTCGCTGTCTGTGACTGTGGATCTAAAGCTTCGACAATGTGCATAAATTTAGTCGCATGTCATGAGAACGATTCCCTTTCCTCACAAGCTCAGGAACTCTAACACCGGGTCATGTCCGGTTTGAGGCAGAGAAGGAAAATAAGTGGCACGGCAGTATTCAAAATGTAGTTACAATGTACAGTTTGTACGTCAGATCAGGGATACAGATCATGACTCAAGTGAGGGACAGCTTGAAAGCGATTGATTGATTTGGAACGAAAATGGAACGCACACTGCAAAAGCCAACAATACACGAAAGCTATAGTAGGGCAATCAGAAAGAAATAGATTGAGACAGCCACGAAGAGACAGCAGCTCTGAGACAACGGTGCTACCCCATAACCTTCGCCTTCACGACGTTTGTAACCGTGGGCGTATTTTCTAGACAGACTCTCGGCACGGGATAACTTACTTATATGGCCATCCTGGAATTAAGATTCAAAATCAAAACTGTCAGAACCTTTGCAAAAGTATATCATAAATAAGACCCCATTTATACGATCAATTTGGTCCCCTTTTCAAGGAAATTGGTGGTCGGGTTGTGGAGATAAAAATCAAACAAGGTGATTTGAGGTATGAGTGCAAAACCGATATGAAGATGATTTTTTTGGGACTTCTGGATGTCTCCAATGGACTCAGAGGGTCTGAAAACCCCCAGGAAAAATGCTGGAATAAGTTTGGGATACTGTTTTGATATAGCATAGCATGACTAGCACTAGTAGGAGGGGGAGAAGGTTGTGGGATTTGCTCAGGTGATTTTATTGGACTTGGAAAATGTTACCATTGTCTTCAGAGGGTTCAATACTGGTGGGGACAGGTGTATTCTTATTTTTAACTAGTGTTCTTGAGGCTAGAAAAATCAATCTTTACTGAGAGGGTAGGAGGCAAGGTAATCTTATGGTGGAAAATACA
>JBBPMZ010000009.1:0-68420 GCA_038090575.1 Tylopilus cf. pernanus | reverse complement strand
GACCCAGACCCAGACCCAGACCCTAATCCTAATCCTTTGCCTCCAATTCGTTTACCTCCTGGAGGAAGACCATACAGAGAGCCTATTGAGCCTTACTCTCTGGGGTTGATGAATCTGCAATGTCCTCACTGTCATGCTCTTCATTTTAAGTGTGAAAAGCTGTCAAGGTCAAGTGTTCAAGCACCTCGCTTTGGAACATGTTGTCTTCAGGGTCAAGTCAGTCTGCCAGCAGTAGAACAGTGGCCACGTACTCTCCAGGATTTGTTTGATGATCCACAAGATCGTCAAAACTTCAAAAAAAATATCCGTCAATATAATAGTGCTTTAGCATTCACATCTGTGGGTGTTGATATAGATCATGCTGCTGTTCAAGGATCTGGGCCTGCCTCATTTCGTATTCATGGTGCACTACATCATCTCATGGGAGCACTTATACCACCAGATGATCATCAGCCTTCATATGCTCAACTCTATATCTATGATCCACAAGAAGCTACCAATAGACGTATACAAGGCAATCCAAATCTGAATGGTGCTATACTTCTGGATCTACATACCATGCTTAGAGAGCATCATCCATATGCATCACTTTATAAGCAGGCCTATGATATTATGAGTGTAAGTGTCATTAGTCTAATATCAATCAAATATCTTGACTGATTAAATCAAAATGTAGGCCAAGCCACCAGAAGAACAGACTGATATTTGCATGCGAATCCACATGCAGCCAGGAACAGATGCAAGACGATATAACTTGCCTACTGTTGATGAAATAGCTGCTATTGTTCCTGGAGAACCTTCACACCATGTTGGTGTCAATCGTGATATTATCTTGCGTCTACAAGGTGGTGGTCTGCGTCGTATCAGCAATCTTCACCCTTCCTATCTTCCAACTCACTATGTTTTACTTTTTCCACATGGTGAGACTGGGTGGCATTTAAACATCCCCTTGAATCTTGAAGATAATCAGCGTCCTCGCTCCAAAAATGTCACACAACTCCTTTGGTATGCCTATAAACTACATGTATGGCCACCAAACAAAGAGCCACCCAATCTATTCAAGGGTGGAAGACTCTTTCAGCAATTGGTCTGTGATGCTTGGGCCTCTATTGATCAGTGCAATCTTACTTGGGTTGCCAATAATCAAAAAAAGCTCAGAGCAGATCTTTATAAAGGATTACAAGATCGCTTGCATCATGATGGTGCTGCCAATCAAGATATGGGTCAAGTTGGTCGAGTTATTCTACCATCTACTCATAAGGGAGGGATGAGATACATGCAACAACTGCTTCAAGATTCACTAGCCATTTGTCGTGAATATAGAAAGCCTGATCTCTTTCTCACTATGACTGCCAATGGGAGCTGGCCAGAAATTACCCAAAATCTTTTTCCTGGTATGTGTTTTCCAGTATTACTTTACTAGATTATATTTAGATTATTTCTTATTCAGGTCAGACAGCTGTGGATAGACCTGATATTGTCACACATGTCTTTCATGCAAAACAACAAGCATTACTCAAGAAGATTCAGAAAGGCTACTTTGGTCATGTGGCTGGTTTTGTCTATACTATTGAGTATCAAAAGCGTGGACTCCCTCACATGCATCTTTTGATCTTTTTGAAAGACCAAGATAAAATCAGGACTGTAGAGCAAATTGATGCTCTCATATCTGCACAGATCCCTGATCCCAATATTCACCCCCAACTTCACTCTATTGTCTCCAGATGTATGCTTCATGGTCCTTGTTCTCCACAAAGGTGTATAGAGAATAATGTCTGCACAAAGCGCTTTCCCAAGGACTTCACTGATCTGACCATCATCAAGGAGGATGGCTATCCAGACTATGCCCGCCCTAATAATCAGAGGACCATTGAAAAGCAAGGAAATATCTTTACCAATCAACATGTGGTACCCCATCCAAGACAGCTTCTGGTAGAGTTCAACTGTCATATTAACACAGAAGTCTGTGGCTCTATCAAAGCTGTCAAGTACATTCACAAATACATCTACAAAGGTCCAGATCGTGCTACTATCCAAGCTGGAAATGGAAATAATGATGAGATCACTGCCTATCTTGATTCAAGATATATTTCCTCTCCACAGGCCTGTCACAATATCTTTGAATTTCCTATGCACAAGGAATGGCCAGCTGTCTATCGTTTGCCAGTTCATCTCCCTGATCATCAGATGGTGGTTTTTCAGCCTAATGTGGCTCAGCTACAGAACTTGGTAGCAAATGTCAAGGACACTCCATTGCTTGGATGGTTCAAAGCCAATCAAAGTCAACTTCTTACAGAAGCTGGTGCACATAATCATCTATATCAAGACTTTCCTAAGTACTTTGTTTGGAACAAACAGAATAAATGGGCAGTCCGTCAGCAATCCTCAGCTATTGGGCGTATGTACTCTGTCCCAGCCACATCTGGTGAACTCTTTTATCTACATCTTCTTCTTACTGTGGTCAAAGGTATATTTGTTATTGTATAACCTTATATTATAACTTATTTATTATCTTTATATAGGTGCTACTTCTTATGAGAGTCTTAGAACTGTCAATAATCACCTACATCCTACCTTCAAAGATGCCTGTGATGCACTAGGACTTCTACAAGATGATAGAGAATGGTTGTTGTGTCTACAAGAGGCTGCTCATTTTAGATCTGGTCACCATCTACGATGTCTTTTCATCATTATTCTCATTCACTGCTCTCCCAAGGATCCTGGAGCTCTCTGGCAACAATCTAAAGGCCATCTCTGTGATGATTTACATTATCATCTTACCCATATCCTTCACATTCCTGATCCATCTCAAGATCAGATTCATGACTATGGTTTATATCTCATAGAAAAGGATCTTAGAAGACATGGAAAGACATTGGAGAACTTTCCAACAATGCCTAGGCCACAGCAAAATTGGGGCCATCAGGAGGGAAATCAGCTTATCAATGAGCAATTAGCATATAACAGAGAGGATCAACAAGACTTTGTGAACAGAGGTCTACCCACTCTTAATGCTGAACAAAATGCTCTCTATCAAGCTGTGATGGACAGTGTGCTCAATTCACATGGCACTCCTTTCTTTCTTCATAGTGGTGGTGGTTGTGGAAAAACCTATCTGGCCAAACTGATTGCTGCTGGTCTTCGTGCAACAGGAAAAATTGTTCTCTGTATTGCTTCAACTGGTCTTGCATCACTTCTGCTTCCTGGTGGTCGTACTGCTCATTCACGCTTTAAAATCCCTATTCCCTGTCATGAGGAGAGCATCTGCAACATAAAAAAAGATGATCTTATTCATCAGCTACTTCAAAGAACCTCATTGATCATCTGGGATGAGGCAGGATCTCAACATCATCATGTAGTGGAGACTGTAGATCGCTCTCTACGTGATTTACTCAATCAACCTCATCATCCATTTGGTGGAATTACTGTCCTGTTCAGTGGAGACTTCAGACAAACATTACCTGTGATCCAGCATGGCTCAAGAGAACAGATTGTTCCTGCAACTCTTACCCATTCTCATCTCTGGCCAACCATGAATGTTCACTACCTTCATCAAAATATGCGTCTTGGCCAGGATGTAGAATGTGATGAGTGGGCACAAAGACTTCTTGAAATAGGCAAATCCAGATCAAACTCTGTAGAGCTGCCTGGCCACATGCATTGTGGAGACACTATGACCAGTCTTATTGATGCAATTTACTCTCAACATCGTCATCAAAACATACTGTTGTCTGATGGGTATTTCCTAGAGCGCACCATCCTCAATCCTAGAAATGAGCAAATGCATGATATCAATGCCACCATATTGAACTCTATTACCCCTCAGGCCAAGGATGTATATCTCAGTGCAGACTCTGTGACAGAACAAGACTACAACTATATCCAGCCAGAGGTCTTGAATACATTCAATCCATCTGGGTTCCCTCTTCACAGGCTAGAGCTCAAGAATGGTGTGCCTCTCATGCTCTTGCGCAATCTGGATCCTCTCCATGGTCTCTGTAATGGTACAAGACTGAGACTACTCAGATCTACTCGCAGAATCTTAGAATGTCGTGTGTTGAATGCAAATGGTGATGGTGAAGTGGTGTTCATTCCCAGGATAGCACTAGACTCTGGCCTAGAGGATTCTCCTATTCCATTCAGACGCTTGCAATTCCCTGTCCATCTGGCCTATGCAATGACAATTAACAAGGCACAAGGACAAACAGTTCAACATGTTGGCATCAATCTAACTTCTCCTGTTTTCTCTCATGGTCAATTGTATGTAGCTCTTTCCCGTTGTACTCATCCTAGAAACATCAAGATTCTCTTCCCTAAGGATGTGGGTACTACAACCACTAATATAGTTTGGAATGAAGTATTTAGACAGCTACAATTGTAATTTTACATGTGTCTCTGTTTATATCTTCAAATCTATCTTAACTTAATCTGAATTGATAACACTTCAATAAAACAATAAGTTTAAACTTTATAATATTAATCTATATATCAAAGTAAGCACTAACATTCACTTTAAATTATATCAGTGGACATACTTAAAATACCGAATGCAAGCAAGGCACCGAAGGTGCCAAAGCGAGCATTCGCTAATTCAAAGGGCATATTATATAAATTAATTAATTAACACTAATTACAGATGTTCAACATAAAAATTAGGATTTAACATGTCCCCACCCTGTTGAACCGAAGGTTCAACAGCTAGCTACCAGCTAGTATTGAAGGGTGGAATCATCAGATGTCTTGTGCATGAATCACTTGGAGATCGAGTCAACTTTCTCGTTACTTCTGGTCCGTCTGATGACGTTCTCCACTTTGGTTCCTGTATCAAGTTCGGAGGTGCACACTATTGGGATGACAACCTGGATTGCGAGGATGAGGAGATTATATGTGGTGTGTACAAGCTGTCTACAGGTAATGTCTGCCAGTTCTATGTTGTCACAGTATGCTAAGCCGCTTCTAGGTCAATGAGCTTGTTCTGGCCAACAGACTGCTGATGTCTCATGGTGGCCTAAGCAGTCAACTTGGGAGGCCAGTGGTCTGAATGTGAGCTATTGGTCCACAGACGATGAAACCTGGTACCAAAAGCACCTTCAAAAAATTTGCGAGTACAACGGGAAGGGAAAACCTCCTTACCATAGTGCCTCTGATTGGTGGAAGGTCTTGAAGTACTGTAAGGACACTACAAAGAAAGTTCACGATTATACTGCACAGGCTGCTGAGTGCTGGCTTGCTGATCATATGTAATTTTGTACCACTAGCTGGCCATTTTTGTTTGAAGACAATTATTTCTCTGACAATTATCTTTCTCTTGTACAGTACTTCCATGGCTGAGTGAAGTTAAACAATGCAAATCTACGTAGTATTCATTAAGATAGAAAAAGACTGTGTGACAATGAACAGTATCTCCCAAACAGTCAGGATCCCTTTTGCAGACATGAACAAACTTACGTCCAAATTGTGCACCCAATTCATAATGCATCTGTTTGCATGTCCAAAATATCTCCCTCCACTGTGAAGCTGCTACACTTTATAGCCTACGCTCTTGGCAGGACTCAGACTCACTCATACACATTCGCATTTAGTACACATTTATGTAATTGGGAGATAGTACCTTAAATGTGATTCTCTTTTTGCATAATTGTTGTTCAGGTGACATCACATCTAAGTGGGCGATCATGACCAGGTGACCTTATTGTGTTAACTGATGGCGATGACTATTTTTGGCCTGCAAGCAAGTAGGAAATAGTAAAACAATTAAGACAATTGCATGCAGTAGTACTTAAGATGAGCAGCTGGTACTAATTTCCCCTACTATTACCAGAAGAAATACCTTTGCATTTCTATTGATGTCACAATAATCATGGGGAATGTTCCCAGTAGACCATCCCATCCTGTTTGTGAAATTTTCAAAGTAAGCATCATCCCAACCACCCTGCTGCTATACAATCTTTTACTAAAGGTATGAGGCAGTTATTGAGCATACCAGCTACATCTGGTAGGAAGCGTCAAGCCCACTGACAAAGAAGATCAACCTTGCATGTGACAATCTCCCCTACTCTCCTGCTCTAGTACCCCATACTACTGAACGACATGTCCAACTCAGTAAGCACAAAGCCAAAGTCAAGGTCGAAGGGTCACCAATCCTGCCCATGAAGAAAGTTGCCCAGAGACGATGGCTGGAGCATCCACAAGTAAGTTTGCCCCCAACCTAACTGTATGGGCCATGATACTGATCTTGTATAGCAACTATGTAGACAGGAGGCCATGTTGGATGTAACAAGCCCGCAGTACTCCTTGCTTTGGCATTTGCCAACCAAACTCCTCCTTTTGATTGCCAAGGATCTAGACCAGGAATCACTTTGAAGGCTTTCACAAGCTTGCAGGTTTCTCTTGGAAATTGCTGCAGAGCGTTACCTGGCAGTTTCAAAGTTTGGGCATATCTATCTAGTCATGAGGGGCAGTGACTGGAGGGTATTGAGAGATAGAGACTGTGAAGCCCTGCTAGTTTGGAGGCACACAAAGACATTCAAGGTGCCCAAAGTCCTCTGGTTTGCGGGTTCGGAACGAATAAGTGATCAGCAATTTCAAGCTCTGTCGATCTTCTTTGATTCACTCAAGGGGCTGGAATCGATACAACAGGCACATCTCTTTCTCTATGTGGGCCTTATACAAGATACCCCTGGGTTACTCTCCTGCCTGGAAAGTATTCAGGCATTGGGCTGCAAAGAGTTACATTGCAGTGGCAGCGCATGTAAAAGGTTACAGACCTCGCTCAATGGCCATGTTGAGCCTTGTGCAAGTAATCTTCAAATACTCTGTGTCGACTCCCCTCTGCTGTTTGCAGGCTGGACTGTGTCTTTCATGACCACCGTTCTGCATAATGCCCTTCTCCAGCGTCTCACATTGACCAACACTGCCTTGGCGCCCATAGAGTGGACAATGCTCATGATGTCATTGAATCTTCCACAGCTCACTGCCCTGGAAGTGGAGGCCAGATGTCCCATCCCTACCCTCGTCAGCTTCCTCTCAAGACACCAAGTACACGAGCTACATGTTTCACCAGATAAGCACTACCTCATGAACAGAGTGAAGTTGCACCCACAAACTTGGGTTCTCATCCCTTTGCTTGCAAAGCTCAATGCCCCAGCAGAAGTGATAGTTAGGCTGATGCGCCTTATAGATGTTGTCAAACCATTCTCGAGCATTGCTGTTTGACTGCGTCTCTTGAGCGACCAACACTCGATCTTCCAGGTACTCATGGACTGCATGGAGAGATTCCCAGAGCTAGAGGAGTTACAAATCACCGTGGAGGATGAAATCAATGATCAAGCAATTTATGCTGTACCAGACAACAAGCAGGTATACTCTCCCAACCAAATAACTCTTACTCTTTTGGATGTGGGAGATAACCCTGATATTATTGTGAGTAAGCGTAATTCAGGCTCATCTGGACTGACCCAATAAGACACTTTAGACATATTGCGCACCTTGGATGCAATCCTTTTCACAGATGCAAAGACTCAGGCTGCATATGTGTACCTCATTGTCTGATGACAAGCTTATGGACTTGTTTCAAGCATATTCACTGTTGGGGAAGAACCTGTGCATAGATATTTTCAAGTATAACTGGGAAGAATAATGGAATATGTGTATTTCCCTATATGTGTATACTGTATCACCAAGCTGTCTTCTGTAAATATGACAGAAGATTGTTGCAGCTGAGAAAAAATCAAGAGGAAATCCAGTGGGAAACTACCCATGATAAACTGCAGGCAGTGAGGAGAAACTGTCTGCAGTGAACCAAATGACCTGAGAAATAGAAGAAAGATAGGAGGATGGTTGCCACTGCCACGAATAAATCAAGTTCAAGGGACACTACCCACAGTAAACTATGGATCATCTGAGAAGGAAGAGTGATGGCTATCACTATTGTAGAGGCCAAGAAAGTTGGGGAGACTGTCTGTGATATATCATGGTTGTCATCACTATGAATAAGGCCAAGATCAAGAGATGCTATCTGTGGTAAACCATGGGTAGTGAAGAGATGAGACTACCCACAGTAAACCGTGGGCAGTGAGGGAAAGGACACTCCCCAGTGTTCGACACCAAGGAGCGAGGGGTAGAACTGGAGATATCCAAGGGAGGTTTCACGAGAGACTATATATCACAGGCAGTGAGGGGGCGATGGTCATTGTCACCACATAAGGCCAAGGTTAAGAGATGCTATCTGTGGTTTACCACAGATAGTGAAGAGGAGAAGCTGCCCACAGTAAACCGTGGGCAGTGAAGGGAAGAATACTCCCCAGTGTTTAACACCAAGAAGTGAGATGAACAGTTTAGAAAGGTACCACTTATACAACTTTCTGAAACCAAAATTGTATTAGGTAAGCACATGAGCTATGCAATCATTGATTCATGATTAGGTAAGTCCATTCACTCTTCCTCTACTCCCTCATGATCATTCCTCGGTATTGAACACTGGGAAGTGTCCTTCCCTTCACTGCCCACAGTTTACTGTGGATAGTCTCATCTCTTTACTATCCATGGTTTACCACAAATAGCATCTCTCGACCTTGGCCTTATGCCCCCTCACTGCCTATGATATATCACAGATAGTCTCTCGTGAAACCTCTCTCGGATGTCTCCAGTTCTACCCCTTGCTCCTCAGTGTCAAACACTGGGGGGTGTCCTTTCCCTCACTGCCCACAGTTTACTGTGGGCAGTCTCATCTCTTCACTACCTATGGTTTACCACAGATAGCATCTCTTGACCTTGGCCTTATATGGTGATGACGACTATCGCCCCCTCACTGCCCATGATATATCATAGGTAGTCTCTCATGAAACCTCCCTCAGACATCTCCAGTTCTACCCCTCACTCCTTGGTGTCGAACACTGGGGAGTGTCCTTTCCCTCACTGCCCACGGTTTACTGTGAGCAGTTTCATCTCTTCACTACCTGTGGTTTACCACAGATAGCATCTCTCAACCTTGGCCTTATTCGTGGTGATGATGACCGTGATATATCACAGATGGTCTCCCTGACTTTCTCAGCCTCTGTGATAGTGATAGCCATCACTCTTCCTTCTCAGACAATCCATAGTTTACTGTGGGTAGTGTTCCTCGAACTTGATTTCTTCGCGGCAGTGGTGACCATAGATTGTCTGCAACAGCTCACTATGCAGGTTGTGCCTCTTACTGCATTTCCTTGGTGACCGTCATTCTTCCTTCTCAGGTTGCCTGTTGCAGATGGTTCCTCCTCACTGCCTGTGGTTTAGTGTGGGTAGTGTCTCTCAGACTTCCTCAGCTTATTCACAATAGCAGCGACATTGTCCTTCTCAGGTTGTCGATGATTTACTGCAGACAGCTCACATTGAAACTTCTAGATCCACTACTGGATATTCGATTTTCCTAGCCAATGGCATCATTTCCTGGTTATCTAAATGACAGAAATGAGTTCGCCTTTCATCTACAGAAGCTGAATACTGTGGAATGACCAAATGTTGCAAACAAATCCAATGGATATGCAATCTATTCGAGGAGATTGAGATCTCTTTACCACCCATTCCCTTTTGTGTCGATAATCAAGGCACAATATTCTTAGCTTCTAACCCAGCTCAAGAAGGATGTACCAAACATGTCCGAATTCCGGAACATTATATTCGAGAAGCTGTTGAACTTCAGGAAGTAAAACTTTATTATGTTCCAACTAATATTCAGTTTGCAGATATCTTCACAAAGAATCTAGTGAAGATAGCTTTTGAGTATGGATGAAAGTCTCTCACTCTATCTATCCTCCCATCACCATAATTCCTTGAATTCTAATGAGGAAGAGTGTTGAAACTATAAGTGTTCTACTTCAGACTTCATCTTTCAGACTTATAGTTCTTTGCTTATTAAGCATATCATATGATCACATATCATATGACTTATATCATGTGACATTATTCATTCTTCGTCACTATGGTAACATCTAGAACCCTCTAGATTCTTTCCTTATCTCTATTTCAAATTCAACATTTGATATACAGTCTAGACCATGACATCATAGATAACTGGATCATATTCTATTGGATGATAACAATATCTTTCCACATGATGTCATTGTCTTTATCATGAGATAAAAGCTCTTTTAGCTATCCAATAGCATTACTTGCTCTTATCGTTCCACTTTCTATTTACCTTATATAGTGTTTCCTTTTAGATAGTTCACAAACCTGCCCTAAAGTCACCACACATGTATAAGAGAGAGTCTACTCTGTATCCTCTCTCTTTAGTTCTGTTATATACAAAGCCAGTCCCTATACACCTATCTTCAGAGCCCACACTAGCTCAACACTACTCTTTGCCCTCTCTCTGAACCTTGGTCTATTCAGCCCTCATAAGTCTTCTCACTGGGCTTAATCTTTCCTCTGTCCATGATACCTTGGTTGTGTACAAAAGAAGTACCATATATACTTCTTTACCTAATACAATTTCGGTTTTGGAAAGTCATATAAGTGGTGCCTTTCTAAACTGTTCATCTCACTCCTCGGTGTTGAACACCAGGGAGTGTCCTTCCCTTCACTACTCATAGTTCACTGTGGGCAGCTTCTCCTCTTTACTATCTGTGGTAAACCACAGATAGCATCTCTCGACCTTGGCCTTACATGGTGATGACAACCATCACCCCCTCACTGCCCGTGATATATCACAGGTAGTCTCTCATGAAACCTCCCTCAGACATCTCCAGTTTTACCCCTCGCTCCTTGGTGTCGAACACTGGGGAGTGTCCTTCCCTTCACTGCCCATGGTTTACTTTGGGCAGTTCCATCTCTTCACTATCCCGTGGTTTACCACAGATAGTGTCTTATTTGTGGTGATGACAACCATCATTCTCTCACTACTTGTGATATATCATAGGTAGTCTCCAACTTTCTCGGCCTGTGTGATAGCAATAGCCATTGTTCTTCCTTCTCAGACTATCTGTGGTTTGCTGCAGATGGTGTCTCTTAGGCTTGATTTATTCATGGCAGTGACAGCGATCATTCTTTTACCTCTCTTCTATTTCTCAGATTGCTTGTGGTTTACTGTGGACAGTGCCTGGCTTTCTTGTAGATGCTTAGTGGTACCATTGCTAAAGCGACTTGGCAGGTCTACTAGGCTAGCAGAGCCCAATGCATGCTAATCCACAGCTTTAGGCTCTAAGTGTAATAAACATATGGCCAACTCTGCTTGTAGTTCACACCAGAATTTCGCAAGTTGGGTATAATGAATAGATTGCGATGGAAGAGCTGTTGACATATTATCATGTAATTAACTTTTTTCTTTCCCTTCACATTCACCGCCATGTGTTCGGACAACCTGGCTCTCCTAGATGTATACTTCAAGCACATTTGAATGAGATCATGAACAGGCCAACATGAAAAGTAATCTGCAAGGTCTGGAAATGCTTTGGATGCCTGATTGTCCAAGGTTCCATGAGTATTGACCCATAGCTTTCATAGACTGAAGCCACTTTACCTCCTGCACCACCAAGTGTATCACCTTGTTGCTTTGGCGAGATTTACATTTGGTGATGTCAAGATGTTTTTTGATTGAGCAGTGGACAAATTTCTAAGCATGGCATATGAGAAACACCGGTGTAATCATTTGGGTGTAACATACCTTGAGCTTTAAAAATGTAGCACTGTCCCAGGCTAGCTGAGCTTTCAAGTTATAACCACCCCTTCCAGGCCTCCCTGGCTTTCCATCAGGCTTTGATATTTTGTTGCCCAAAGACTCCAGAGATGTCAGCCATGAATCTGACAAGGCTGAATCTGACATAGCATCATCCTCATTCTCGGTGACTGTCAATGGTGACTGAGATGTTTTGGGAATAGGGTGTTGTGAGGTAGTAGCCCTGACAACCGCTGGTGTAGCTGGCATAGGGCAGTCACAGTGTATGGGATGCAATGGAGATGACTTGGCGAGGAAGAGAAACAAATCTTCATGAGAACAGAGTATGACAGTTGGATTCGATAGTAAATCAACATGTGAAGAAAGTAAAGGAATGGGTGGAGGTGGCAGACTGGGTTCCATGAAGGCAGGGATAGGTTTTGATGAGACTTGAGATAGCGGCATGTTCACAGGTACAAGGGAGGGTAGGGAGGCGAGTTCAAAGTGGTTGCAACTTCATAATTGGGGAATAGGCGCCAATTTCTACTTTAGTCAAAACAATTGCATGGGAAATTAATAAGTATGAGTAGAAGATCTGACCTTCACCCTTGCTGTCAACAATAAGCTGAGCAAAGAAGGGCACTTAGAAGGACCACCGGATGGTGTCTGACAATTGAAGGGCAAGGGAAGATATGTCTCTCTCTGCCAGTGCTCATCACCACTGAGTTATAGCCGATGCTTCACAGTAAATCACAGCAAAGACCTAAGGCTAGCCAAGGTCGAGAGATGCTATCCATGGTAAATCACAGATAGTGAAGAGAAGAAGCTGCCCACAGTAAACTTCCCCTCCTCAACTATCCATGGTTTACTGTGGGCAGTGCCTCCCAGACATCCCTGTAAAGTCGCCTTAGTGGTCCTGCTGTCGCTAACCATCATTTAGTGGTCTTCCTTGTTCCCTGGCATTAAACATCAAGGAACATCTTGTCTTCATTGTTCACGGGTCTCTAGTGAATTTTCTTTACTCCATTGGTCTATGCTGTTGTATTCGATACAACAGCGCCCTTATAACTGAATTCGGTGCCTAGGCAACACTGTGTTTTCTAGCATTTAAATTCTCTCTTCCCACTTGATCCCTACATCAGATTTCGCAGGTGTATACACCTTCAAGATCCTTAATCACTCCAAGCATCTTGCAGTTGGCTCTCTGGATTTGAGCTTCATTCCAGCAGTGCAAGGTATGTGCTCTCAAATGAGTGACATTAATCTTATTGAGGAAACATTTTAGAAATGCCATCTAGAAATGCCACCTTCCGCTGTCAGTGTTCTTGCTGCTGTGATGTTGATGCACAAGGCATTCCCCACAATCCTACCAGCAAACTTATACCCGTCCTACAGAAAGCTGCTCATCTCCAGCGCGTTCACTCAACTCTGGACCCTTCTTCTAACTTGCGCTTGCAGTCTGTCAGAGCATTAACTGATACAATGTTACGGCCATCTGTAGGTGTGGACAGTGTTGAACCCATTTCGATCAGCACTTCTCAGTCTAGCAGTGTTGATTCCATCTCTGCTCCCATGTTTGGTCTTACACTTGTTGATGATGGCCTGGATAATGTTACCCAGTCTGATAAATTGTGGTCTTTCTGGGAGGAATTTCAGCAGCACACCAATAAACACAGTTCATCTGGGGTGTCTGTTCCCTCCATCAGCGATGTTATGGCAAGTTTAGCCCACCTCACCCTCCACCATGCCTCCCAACAACCACAGACACCAGAAGCATCCCTCCTTTCTCTCTTGACGACACCAGCCTGTTGCAGATGCCAATACCAGATTCATTCAGGCCCACCACTCCCTATTGTCACACTACTCAAAGTGAAGCACATAGTGCCTCTAATGGAAAGCATGACCGGCACACAGCCGCTGCTCATTCGCACTTGAGTGCTATTGAGGGTCACACGGAAAGCATGTCTATCTTACTTGCCATGTCGACATCGATTTCATCGCTCTAGAAGATACGAGAGGGTGCACTTTCCCTCAAAGAGGCACTGAATACTGTCAACTGTCATGAAGCCTCAGTTCAAGATCGCAAGCAAACCTTGATTATTGTCATAGAGAAGCTCCTTTTAGCTCTTGAAGTACGAGCAGCCCAAACGAGTAATAGCTCCCATAAAACCATCAAATTCAATTGTGGTATGTACATATTGTGTTTGCTCATAGGAGATCACTAATTTGGATGCTTGTAGATCACCATTATAGCTGTCCTGTTGATTGTTGTGATGAAATTGCTCAAGTGTCTATATTTCTTGGGGTACTCTGTAGTGTTATCCTTGGCATCAGTTGACATACATCAGACCTTATCATGGGACTCATATTATTGGTACTTCAACTTGCATTTCGGGATCCAACCAACAGAAATGTGTCTGTTCTTGGGGAGTGTACTGTGGTCCAGGTTCCAACAACTATCCAGGATGCCTTGTCTCATTTCAATTTGCACCACAGTACTACTATCTTTGCTACCTGTCCATCTTGCAGCTTTATCCACAAGCCTTTATTCAAACCTGGATCAACTATTCTAGACTACCCTGGCCATTGTGACAACAAACCATAGCCGTGGTTGTCTGTATGCAATGAACCCCTATTACAACTGTCAGATGGCACTCCCATCAAACCATATGTCTATCACCACTTCCATGACTTTGTTGCAGGCCTACTCTCCAGAAGTGAAATTGAAGCCCTCGTTGATATACCTTGTGATCAGCTGATGGATTCCATTAACAATCACCAATCGCCAGCTAGTTTACAAGATGTCTGGGATGGCAAATTTTTAAGATCCTTTGAAGGTCCTTTAAGCACTCTCTTCATTGACAGGAAAGGGGAAGGCTGCCTCATTTTCTCTCTGAACATCAATTTCTTCAATGTAGAAGGCACTAGTGTGTGTGGTGCAGCTATCTCATGTGGGGTCATCTCCTGCACCTGTCTCAATCTTCTGTTGGACATTTGCTACAAGCCTGAGAACATGTATCTTGCAGGAATTGTACCTGGCCCCAATGAACCACATAGTGATCAGCTGAATTACTTTCTTAATCCGCTAATCAATGATATGGTGGACAGCTGGGAACATGGCGTCCACTTCAACCACACTGCCCTTCACCCTGCAGGTCGAACAGTCAGGTCTGTGGTTGCTTGTGTTGTCTGTGATCTCCCAGCAGCTTGAAAAACTGTTCAAATGGCTGCACATTCAAGCTATTTTTATTGCAGCATTTGTTTTTGCAAAGACCTGAAGACTCTTGGGAGGACAGATTTTGACTTGGACTGCTGGAAGTGGCAAGATAAAGATATGTTGTGATGTCAGGCAGAGGCGTACAGGAATGCCAGCTCTGCAGTGGAACAAGAGAAACTCTTTGTTAAGAATGGTGTACGCTGGTCACCACTCTGAAAGCTACCATATTGGGATCCAGCACGTCAACTAGTAGTTGATGCCATGCATTGTATTCTCAAAGGAATCACTAGCTTCCATGTGCATGACATGCGCTGTCTTACCACTACCTCTGCGGACGCTCCCGACGTATCCCCACCCACCTTTGTCCACCCATTCTGATTACCTGATCCTAATACAAATACCATGTCAGCTAAAGAGGCTAGGCAGGTGAGGAACATCCACACACTACTCATGGCCTTGGTCATTGACTTACATACAGAAGATGGCAATTGGGAAATGCAGATCAGTAACCATGTAAACTCACTCAGTACACAGCTTATGAGACAGAATGCAAAAGCTCTGCAGTTTGTCGCCAATGATGTGCAACTATCCTCCAAAGGTTGGATATCCAAGATGAGCTGGGTGAATACCCTTGTTGAATGGGTAAAACTCATGCTCATCTCTGTTAATCATCCACTCTCTGACAATTGGCTAGCACAAGGACCAACCTTGGTCCACTGGTCAACAGTTGGCTAGATATGGAACCTGTGAAGTCCTTGAGAAAATATGGTCTGCTATGGGACATCTCACAAGTCGGATGCCATTGCACTCCAGCTACACAAAGCTTTGGACCACACGATGGCCCTTGTCTCTGCTGTTCATATTACATGTGCCAGATTGATCACCAAGAAATGTGCCTTCACATATCAGTCCTATATGGCTACGTGGTTGTCAAGACTGAAGACTGTACATCCCTCTGCTACCTATCGCCCAAATGGTCACATGGCGATCCACATCCACCAATTTCTCCTCTCCTTTGACCTGGCATGCTCATGGTGGTGCTTTCCATTCGAGTGCCTGATTGGGCAACTGCAACGTCTACCAACAAATAATAAATTTGGTAAATGTCTGAAATAACATTAATCTGCATAGGCTAGCTGGAATCCACAATTCTTACTTCCTATGTTCAAGCCGCTCAGCTGAAGGCTTGGCTGGCCCATGATGAGTGTCCTCCCATAATCAAGAAATGCCAAGCACTCTTTCACAAGGCATTTACTTCCCTAAGTGACTCGGAACACAAAGACTCCAATGAAGTGTTCTGACATAGTAGCCTCTGTTTGGCCCCTGCTAATCTGCATACACTAATCTCTAAGTCCAGTGTCATACTTCATGCACGTCATTCTGTGAATGGAGTAGTGTTTGCAAGAAACTCTACACATGTTGGAAATAGCCTCATTGTTTACCATGCTGATGGTGATGACAGTCTCCCAGCGGTGCCAGGCTCTATCAAGTATATCTTTGAAATTGGTGGCAAGATATCTTTTACAGTCCAATGTCAGGTCATTGCCCTAGATGATATTGTCAACCCCTTCTGTCACTACCCCCACTTTCCTGCCAGAATTTATTCAGATACTACTAGTGATACCTTAGAACAAGTAGAACCAGGCTGGGTTCTATCGCATTATATGTGATGGAATTTTACCTCAGGTTGTGTTGTTGTTCTGACATTATTTCGGGTAAGTTCTCATCTCTTTCAGTAAAGTTATGAGATTAATGCATAATCTCAATTAGGATTAACGAAAGACATTGTTAGGCGGGCACTTATTGTTGGTGATGTTACTAGGCAGTTTGCTAGGTGGGTGATTATTGTATATGTTTCTACTATCTGGGGTTACAATTGTAAATGATGTATGACTATTATTGAACTCTCTTTAGCTGGGGGTAACAATTGTGAACAGTGTACTTAAATATGCTCTATGGATGTGAACTGTATACCCATGTATTCCTCTCATATACCCACTATCAATGGCTGCATTCCTGGGCTTCTGGACCCAGGACAACCTTGTCAGATCTTGCAGGACCTTGACTCAAAGCTAGTTTTCATCCCTTATGATCCACTCACAGCCTTGGCTCATGGGAACCCGACCATTGAAGAAGTTACTTCTCAGCATATCATGGTTGAGATGCAACCCAACAGCTCTACTACGTGGAAGTTCATTCCTAATGCTGGCTGAGCACTAGGTGTAAAAGATGAAGACACCTGGCCTCGGGTAATAAAAATATGCAGGTAAGTATTCATGTTCCTGAGACCACTAAAGCAGCTGTGACTAAACAGGTGCAGGGAGCTCATTTATTGCACTAGGGATCAATGGGATATATACAAACTCGATCCAGCATATACATGCTATGTAAACTAGGAGGGCGAACTGACGATGGTCGCACATCAATGGTATTTGTACCTGAAATCTGTAGACGCTGACTGACAAATATGTATAGCCCTCCAGAGGGCAAAGCATGGAAGTAGATGACCCATCTGAAGACAACTCAACATGTCAAGATCAAACTTCCAAGGAATGCTGCTTGCTATCCTGATTCTGCAGAGGATGAGCCTAGTGGGGATACGAGAGCACAGGGGGAAAAACAGGCAGGTGAATAGGGAACAGTTCTAATGCATTGCCAAAACTTACCTGGAAGGACAGCATCTCCCGGTGTGGTACCAGACAGGAATGACGTGAAAAGTAAACTACCTGCAGCTGCTTCTTGATTGAGAACACAAACATACCAAACAGTGTCCAGTGATCAATGAATTTCATTCCCCTGAGATTAGTCTGGCTGACATTGATACTGGACACTGGCTTCAATTATGTACATGACAGACACTGCAAATAAGGGATGAACAAACACAACATACTAGTCATAGATAGATGCTAACTGCTTTCTTAAATACAATTCTTGAGTGCTCCAATTGATTCTTGAGTGCTCCAATTGTGTATTAACCAATCACTAATCACCATGATTAATAACCCAAACAAGTAGTCTACCAGCATACCCACACATTAGTATCATAATGAGAGTCCATTGCTCTATTTTATATCTATTTAAGCATGCTACAAGCTTATATTCAACTCCACAAGCTTATGTATACATATTTGACTCAACAGATCTCACCTTACACACATCCACTCTCCTCTTATAGTCATTTAAGCTAATTATAGGTTTATTCTCAGTTCTGTGTAATATAAACAAGGATCTATCCAACCCCATATTCGACTCTAGTGAATTTAACTCACTGAGTTTCAGTCTATTCTACACATATATGCCTCATGTCCCTCTACTCTGGTGGTTAATCCAATATGGTTTTGACTCATCTATGATAGAGTAGATTGCATGGCTATGTGACTGAGTCCCTAGTCTAGCTCTATCATATACTGTTACAATCAGTAGAATAGCCTTGGCTCGCTTTTTACTGTCCTTCCTTCCACAAATAACTTAAGCCTATAAAGATGTTTGGTTGTTTCATAGGAAAAGTTTTTCCTATTTTAAGATTAGTTACCCTCCTCTCCCTCTGTGAGTCCTCTAGGAGTACTGATCAGTAGGTTTCCTGTGCACCTATGTACACAAATTTATTAGTTGCACACTAATCTTGATTCTTAATATCATCCTTATTCTCCTTTGCCAAGAACTTGAATTCCTGGTTTCTCCTTCTGGACTGAGCCAGAGTGAAAATAGAGGCTAACAAGTCTAATTCTGATCACTTAGTATCTGGGAGGAATTGAGGGTTCTGAAATGACAGAGAAACCAACTCAGACTCTCAGTCACATGATGTGGTAGGTGAATTGCTATAGACAAAACTGCAGATATTTGAAACTTCATAATACATTTGATTGGACAAAACCTCTTGGAGGCCAATGGCATGGTTGCTCAGCTGCTTAAGGAGCATGGCTTGAAATACCATAGCCCACCACTGCAGCCCTGGGGAGTTGAGTTGGATACCTGTGGTAATGTGAAATGTACTCTGCCAAACATATTTTGACATGACTATGCAACATTCCATTCTCTGTAGAACCTATTTGTGAGCATTACAAAGAGCAAGAAATTAGTCGTGCTGGAGCTAGAGTAGGATCTCAAATATTCACATAAATTACATAGCTGGTCAGTTTCCTCTCTCTCTATTCATGGGCTTTATGCTACTGTAGAATCATAATTATACTCAACAATGAGACTACAGGAGGCAAAGTGTGAACAACATGATGTGATGATGATACAATGATCAATGTGCCATGTTTGTCTTCTGACTGTTCTCTTCCCTTCCCTTCTACCTCTCTTCTCCAAGTCTCCTTCTTGCTCTCCTCTTGTCTCTGCCCTTGTCTCATCTTTTTCATCACCTTTCTCCCTCCTCTTTCTCCCTCTTGCATACAATAACATACTATGATAATAATGTGACCCATTGTTGTATTGTGTTGTTCTTCATCTTCACTCCTTTGATAAACCTGCTTGTAGAGAGGACAAGAGCAATATAGAGTATTCCTTTGTCTTCAAACTCATAAACATCATCTGGTTGGTTACAAGTGTTGGCTATTATTGCATTTTGCCAGACAATAGTAAACTCCAGAAATATGTGAAATGTCTCAAAGGGACATAACATTCAATGGCTGGTAAGTAGAACTGAAGATAGTGAGATAAACATAAGGAGACAAAAAGAAAACTTCATCAGTGCCTTTGAGTCATTGCTAGTCCATCAAGAAAATCTACAACCATCAATAATTCAGGAAAAGGCAGTACCATAGTTATTCTGGAGGTCCATTAATCATAGACTACACTCTAAGGTTAGAGCATACCATTGATCGATATTAGCCAAGTGGTCTTTGGCCTCACTTTTACCATGCTCTAACTCCAGGTATTTTTCAACTCACTCAACCAAGTACTGATTACTATTGAATATCAGCACTTGGAAAGTGTTCAGTGACCTGCATATGGAAATATTGAGAGTTAATGAAATCAAGTCAGACAAAAAAGCATTAGCACATACAACAATCAATCTGTCAATATTTATCCTAGAGCAGTGTTATTTAGAATCTCCTCTTGAAGACACAGGTAAGCTTAGTAGTATGAGAAGCACTACTATCATCAAAGTTGTGCAATATGTTGAACTATCATTATTGATCATTTATTATTCATTGTTGTCACCTTGCATATCATTCATATATTCATATACATGACCCTACTATGTATCTGCTTAACAGACTGACTATCCATGGTAGTGGAGATGTGGCCAGTAGATGGCAACTATTAGTAGGAGCATTATCAATTAGTTGAGAAAACCAAGTTAAAATAGAACTGACCTGTACTTCTGCCTTGAGCTACTTGATGAAGTCAATGAACTCATTGAATGTACTGATATCATGAGTGGATGGGATCTTAGTCGCATTTGGTTGCATTACTACTAAGTAGTTTCAGAACACCACCTTGTCAGTGCTTGTGAGTGCTAGTGATAACAATATTTCATAATATGTTTGCCCAGTTAAGATTTAAAAAAACAGAGGTAGAGCTATTTTGTCATCATCTCTTTCCCCATTTAACCATGCCCTCAGTGGGTTGCATATCTAAGATATCCACACAAAAGCACTTGTATTCTAGCCACTATAACAACTTCATATTAGCTCATACCTTGTGGTCACTGTTGCTTAACTCCTAGATTCAGCATGAATGCTATATGCTATGACCAGCAATACTCATGCTACTCTGAAAACAAAGACAAAACAAACCCTTCCTGTGAACACATTACTCATTGCATGCCAGACTCTATCACTGAGCTGGTTATTGCACAACAGATCTCAAGGAGCAATACTGGACAGTCCTCTCCAATGTCATGCTCTTCACTTGATCCTCATTGTGATCTCTCTTTGCAAGTTAAAGGCAAATTTGACCTTGCCTTCCCCACTGTCAAAATCAAGTGTCTTCAATGATGAGACTTTAAAATGTACTATTTGGTGATATAATCACTTTTGTCTTTCCACATGAAACCAAACAATAGTCCAGCATTGACTCATATGAAGATGTCCTGCCTGGATGCCAGTGCACTGTGGAGTCAAGAGAAACAAGTGCATTAGTTGGATCCCACTATTTCCTTTTCAGTTAGGCAAACCATGTATTGGAGTAGTTAAATATATGAAGCAAATACTATGCCAATATATGTAGGTGCACAGCATCATCATGTGTTAGGATCCACTTCAGCACTTTATATGTGGATCATTGAGCCTATATACAAAATGCTCCTTGCTGTCATATGCTCCGTAAACTTTATTCCTTTGGTCCTCATTACATTACATAATTATGATTAGGTCTCCAACAAATGCAATGCTAGCTCTCTCAGGAGAGCTACATTAATATACATGAGACAATTGGGTGCACAATGATTTCAGCATTGCCAATTGGATGAGTGAAAACACAAAGCATATTACTTAGCTATTCCTAAGGATTTAAAATATGCAAAGAAATACACTTCTGCTCTTTATGGTAGTACAGAGTTAAGAATAATATCCCTTTCAGCCCAATATAGATATTCTCATTCCACATAAATGAATTTTATGACTTAGAATCCTGATGGTAGCTCTTCCTCAATGTGGAATTCTGCTGTACCACATCAAAAGCTTCCTTATCCACTGAGGACCCTATTATTGAAGTAGTATGAATGGTTCACAAGGCATGCCCTACCATCTTCAAAGACTCATCCATCTAGAAGACATACACCACTCATTATACATGTCTCACCCATTTCTCACCTTGAAAAGAATATATTGTAGGCTGTCACAGTAATTTCAGATGGCAGTGCTTGTTCAAAGTGTAAGATGTCCTGGACAAATTGTAAGCATCCAAAGCTATCGACAGAGAAGTACTTGGAGCACTGTGCCCTTGCTTCTCTAATAACTCTTGCATAGTTTTTTCAAATGCCATCAAACATAATCTGCATGCATACCAGCAGTAGATAGGGCGTTGACTTGTGTAGAGCAATGATGAGAACCTCCATGGAAAATTACATGGTCTGGGAGCCAATCTGGCCAACATTGATTCTAGTGTGTCAGCTCTCTCCCCCTAATCAACTGGGTTCACTTGTGGCAGCTTAGGCAGCATCCCCATATCTTGGCATGACCTTTTCTACCACCTCCTCTCACACATAGCATGCCTCCCACATCTAACTCGACTTCATAATGGACTTGAGAGCTATTGTCAAGGCACACAGGAAAACATTACAACAGCTGCAGGGAATTAGAGGTATAGGGTGTGTAGAAATGAAATCAGACAGAATCAGTGCATATCTACCCTGGAATATGACATAATGATAATGAAATATCAGTATTTCACCAAGAACACATTTTATCATAAGAGTAGTTGGGATAAATGAGAGATGAAAAACATATCTAAACTAGAACTGAGTGAGGGTACAAAGATTAAGTCATATGAAGCTAATGATAGGGAGAAAAAGGTACATATGGTAATCTGTGTCAGATGACAAAAACTTACTAAATTCAAGTCTAACAGGTCATGTGAAATGATCTTAAAAAGAGAACTGGTGACCTTGTAGGGTAAAAGATAACAAAGATTGGAGATAGATACTGATAGTGAAGATTGATGAGGAGAACTTAGCCCATAGAATGATGGAAGTCAACATGAGAGACACTGGAGGTGATCTAGATTTGAAAGAGAGTGGCTGGCCAATGCATACATATTATATTTACAATAGTACTGCTGCTTTAGTATTAACTGTATATCTCAAAAAACAAGAGCAAATACATACACTAAGAAACTCCTGAAAAAGGGTTGCTATAGATGTTTAGAGCACTTTAAGAGAGCAGGGGAAGATAGTAGAAACAGAGTAGCAGTAGTGTGAGAGTTCTGTCTTAGAAAAACTACTGTGATAAAAATTCCTTCTGGGACTTCATAAATTGGAAAGAAATGATGAAGATAGTCCCTAAGGTAGGGCATGACTAGACTATCTATAGAGGGCATTGTCATACCATTAATATGAAATATTTGTATACTAGGAGGCATGGTACAGTATCTTTGACAATATAAAAATATGAGAAAGTAGTTATAAAGTAGAGTGATTAGGATAGTACTACTGGAGCAGCACCAATAGTTGATAGTGTACAGTTGGAGCTATCAATTATAACAATGAGTCAACACTGCTAAGTCACTATGGTAGGTAAGTAAGTCACAGTAGTAGTGAATAGTCAGTCACTTCTGATTAACCATAGTATTTGATGTGATTGTAAGAATATATACCAATCTGATTGTATTATAGGCAAGATTATAACTGGTTTATGAAGAGATTCTAAAGGATTCTATGTACAAAGTCTAAAGAAAATTGAATTTAGTGATATGTAGCCTACCTTAGTCCAATGCTAGTATCAATGAACCTTTGACACACATTTTACTTTGAGTTCTCTTTTGATAAAACTTTTCAAGAGATCACTTGTCCCAAGTTCTAAGCATCCTTGAACCCTCAAATCATATTGTACAAGTCATGGTCTGGTCCCATCTAGAGCAAGTGTAACAAGCATCTAAGCTGTTGAACAGGCCTTCAACTCTAGTCTGTGGTCTACTCAATCTGGTAGGAATACTCTTGAAACAATGTCTGAAGACAAATTTCCAGAGCCCACCCTCTCAATTCCAAGAATCTCCTCTGACTCCAAAATATCCCTGGGCTGACAAATGACTAATACATACCTATGGATATAAGTGATACCTTAGTCCATTATGGAGGAGTATCAGAGCACAAAAATTGATATCTTTTCTACCCTGTCAGGGATATATAGTATACTCCTATTATATCTCATCAAATCTGGACACTATCATTTTCATCTTGTTGTGGGATTCATATACTAGTTCTTGATTAGCTCAATAGTATATAGCTAGGAGTTGGAATGCTTTATCATGCTAACAGACCATGCAAATCACTCTATGTGTAAATCAACAACATCTGACCTGATTTTGGCTATAATTTGGATCCTGTAGCTAGGAGTATGTAGAATAGTGCCTCTTACTATCACAAATCATGCATCTCACTGTGAAAATTAGATTATTATTGACCCAGCATTAAATTAGCCAAATTAACCAAGAATCAAGAGATGACCATTTCTAGCTACATGTTGTTTTTGAGAGTATAAATTTTATATAGGGATAATTATCCTCTTCAATAGGATAACATCAACTACAACTGGAACTTTGATCATTAGGTGAAGTTAAAGGATCAGGTCAGTTGCTCTTTCCTCCTATCTGATTTACTTGTGATGATCAATGTAGTGTATGAGTCTCCACTGGGTCACTTTTACTAAGTTGTGTTAATCAGTCTCTAATTCACCTATCACCTGGTCCTTGCTCTCCTATCTATTATTTGAGATGCCATTGTGTGTGTGTATTTACTAGAGAAAGGTTGGATTACTTACTGTAAGAGACATACTACATATAGTGTGAAACCCAGAAGTGGTTGGACATTGTTGTACAGTCATCACAGTGTGTTATAATATTGTGGAAAGGTCCTCCTCCTGCACAGTGATGCAGTGTGAGACATTGCCACCATAGTCACCACAATAGCATAGTACCAAGTATTATCATAGTCTCAAAGTAGTACAACAGCTAGGCATCTGTATGGGTAAGAGTAACCCATGTGGGTCACAGTATGAGTATGAGTATAGGTAGAACTTTGCATACCCATGGCAAACCCATGTTTATAGGTATTGTCTTAGCAACTCCTAGGGTACTCTTGGCCTACTAAAGGCAATGATTTCATGCAGTTACTGCTCTGCTACCACTCTATATCACACATTACAGGCATACCATAGTGATTAAATAGTGTTCTATGTGATTTTGCATGCTCTTTGTATATAAAGATTGTTAATTTTGAACAAGACCCATGGGTAACCTGTGGGTTTACCCAACTTATAGCATATCCAACCCATACCCATGGTGTGTGGGTAAATCCAAGGTATGAGTATGAGTATACCTCTGATATTCTAGTATAACCATGCAGATGCCTAACAACAGCACTATTATAGTGTCTATAGTGTAGTATAATTGTTACACTTAGATAAGACATGCTATAAAAATATTTGCCAGTCTGTAATATTTGTACCATGGGAAAGGTAGGTTACCTAAACCCACAGGTTACCCATAGATTTTGTTCAAAATTTACAATCTATATATACAAAGGGCATCCAAAATCACTTAGAATACTGTTTAGTCACTACTGTATACCTGTAATATGTGATATAGAGTGGTAGTAGAGCAGTAACTGTATGAAATCATTGTCTTTAGCAGGCAAGAGTACCCTAGGAGTTGCTGAGATGATACCCATGAACCCATGGTTGGGTATGGGTTTGCCATGGGTATGGAAAGTCTGACCCATACCCATACCCACACTGTACCCAACCCACAACCCATGTGGGTTACCTATATTCACATAGATGCCTACCAATGATGATCTGGTTATGGGTATTATTTGATTTCTAGAGCATAACCATGCTGGATATAGAGCCATTGGTTGCAGTGGCTTAGTCACAAGGAGCTGAGAATTAGGGGTCTTGGCAATATTTAAAATAGTAGCAGCTTGAGTTGGTTCAAGCCAACTTGAGCCAATCCAGGTACAGCATACAATTTAAAAAATACATGTACTACGGGAGTACTCAATAGCTTAGTGAAACAATGAGAAATAATAATAGACATGTTGCTGGATTGTCTGTTCAGCCTTGTTGCTGACAAATGCAGGTACTGCAGTATAAAGGCAGAACTACATTAGTTGGTATTGCATGCTGAGGTATTGCTGGCTGTTTTCGGTCAATTAGATGAACAGAGAAACTAGGGTAGCCTGTGAGTTGGAATAAATAGCACTCAATTTCTTTTGTGTTTTGATGAGATCCTCCAGCAAATCAAGATGATTGAGGATGAGGATATTGAAATTTGATTTGGAGCCAAACCAGTGAATCTGTGGGATGCTAGCAGGTGTACCTTCATTGAGATATCTATGTAAGAATGTCTGTCTTCTGCTTGAGATGTGAAGATGTCCCATCAGTGATGGATTCCACTTCATTTGTGAGGAACAGGTGAGTTTATGAGTTTATGATCCCCAAATATAGCAGTGTGTGTGGCATGAGTTCATTCTTTCTCCAAATACAGTGATGTGCTGTATCTATCACATTATTGGCCAGTGCAAGCTTATGTACCTTTCCCACTATTAGATTGGTCAGTCATTCTTTTTTTTTATTTGATTGGTTACAAAGAGGGGATATCAAACATGTCTCATCTTCCCAAGCTTCCTTTTAGGCAGAGGCTGTGGAGGTCACAAGGTTACCAAGTCTAAGATGGATATTCTCAAACAGATGTATCATCACCTCCAATTGATACTCCCTTTAGCTCTATAGCCCACTGCACCTCCCTTATCACCTTCAACTTAAGATAGAAGTGCTGCTTATCCTGATCACAGAATGATGTCATCATCTCTTGTCACGTACATTAGCTGTACACCCTCTAGTTCTTGGAGAGCATTGAGGGTGCCAATCACATTCAGAATTCATAGCAGCTCACCATCTCTTGTGTTGACAAAGTCATTCACAAATCCTTCTCTCACTTTGGTGGTGATGGGTACCTCTTTATTAAGTGGCCTACTGACAATCACAAGTATACCATCCACACTCTGGATAAGATGTTAACATCTCAAGGAACTGTCCTTCTCTATCCAGATAGTCTTCTTCTCATTCAAATCAATCACAATAAACTTAGAACCACAAGCCATCTAATCATCTCTGATGTAATACTGGAATTTGCTACTGTAAAAGACAAGTTGACACCTCTCATTCATCCCATTGTTTGCCAGATCACTTTCTCTCAGACTTTCAAGAATGCCCTAGATGAAATCAAGTCTCTTGTGGTCGCATACTCTTCTATTGTAATGGCTGTCATCATTGACATTAATGAATACCCTTCCTACAAAAGTCCCAAACTGAAGAGTGTGGCCTAGAACTTATTAGCAGGCAAGTAATTGGATTATATCTCTTTTATCAACACAAGTTCCTACAGTATCAGTTCCATCTAGAACCTTTGGTCATTGGTAGGCATATGTAGTACTCAATCAACAATGTGGTCTATCACATATGGGTAATGAAACCTGGTTCTGAGAATTTAGATGTTGGAACCTAGGCAGGAGAGTATTATGCATCTTGTATAAGTGTTCTATGTAATTGTTATATTCTCATTTATACTAACATACTCTTAGATGTCATCTAGCAATGTCAGTTGAAACCAAGTAGGAGTCTTACTCCTTCAGGGCTTTGAACATGCCAAGAAATCTGTCATTTCATTTTGTGAGACTATTGTCTGTGATGGACAATCTTTGGATTCTTTGCACAACTTATTATCTTCAATTTTGCATTATGCTCATTATATTATTGCAATCATTTGAGGCAGATATTTTCAAAGGTATCAAGTGGACAAGCTACAGTTGTTATGAGAGTTGGTATTTGAAGTTGTTCTGGGGTGTAAAGCACTCTAGCACTAAAGAGAGAGATGATTCTACAAAAAAACCTAGGAAAGTGTAAAACAAAACTCTTTCATTTGTCTAACATGTATCATCTATTTCTTCTCCTGTCTTGAGTTTGATGACTGCTGTTGTTGACTGTTGACATGTGCACTACTTGACTTGGAGCCACAGAATACACATATTCACTTTGTCTCTCAAGTGTTCACTGTATGTAGCAACTTGTAAGAGCCCACTGTGATCACTGAATGGAACTCTAGGACTACTGAATATTCTACCCTACAAACATAAATGAACCAATTCAAAACTACCATTGTCCCATTTCCACCTGAATCACTAGGTGAGGACCCTGTCTAGGCCCATCATTTAAGGACTTGCAATTTTTGACCCAACCATCACCAAGAAGCCTGGAACACCAAAGGTCACCATAACTGATGGTCAAATGATGGTACTATCACTACTGCTGCCACCTGTTCTCTCAATTCTGCCAAACCTCAATTGCCAGAACCTGCATAGGCTGCATCTCCTAGTGAAGACCACTAGTTACGTCCTATTTGTACTCATTATCTCTCAGTCCATTTTCATGGGTCAATAAAACATGATGACATCTCTAGTCTTGTAGACTCTAAGTCTGCTCCAGTGGGTATTATTGATAAACCTAAAGAGAACTTCAATCTTGATATTAGTAGCAATAAAGAGCTCTCCATTTCCAGAGCTTGTGGGGATCACTATGCTGATGATCTACAGATAAGCAGGGCTACTGACCCACTCATGTCCACTCAGTCATCTCAGAAACAAGCTATATCTGAGTCTGCTGATGTCATGTTCTTCTTTCTGAAGTGCAAGAATGAAAAACAATCTTTTTGTGTCATGTGCCAGTGAGTTACCATGTCACAGATACCACCTCTAGGTTCTGTACAATGTCTAATCTACTCTCAAAAGGATGAAGGATGAAGCTCCTTCACAGTTCTCATATGATAGATTGTTCATACCATTGCACAATCTCAAATATGAGCAAGCATGGTCATATCAAGAAATACCACCTCAATATTTATCTAGAAGAGATCAAGAACAAGGATGGATGGTTTGGCTGGAGTCCATGAAAGTGACCTTCCTTGCAGGATATAATTTTCAGACCCTTTGTCAAGCCCTTGCTGTTCCAAATGCCTCCATTCAGTCGCACTTTCATTTTCACATGGGCACCTTTGAACCCATCTTATGTTTTTCAGATTATGCAACTCTTCTGCCATATTCCAAACAATGATGAATAATTTGTTCAATGATCTCTCATACATAATCATTTATATCAATGACCTCATGGTTTTCACCTACACTGATAATGAAAAAGAACACAATAAAATTGTATCAGAAGTGCTGAAAAGACTAGCAGAAAATAATCTATTTGTCAAACCCAAGAAATGCTTCTTCAAAGTCAAATCTATAGATTTCCTGAGAATGATTGTGACAACCAAAGGAATCATAATGGATCAAGAAAAAGTAAAAGCAATCTTAGATTGGCTACAATCCAAAACAGTCAAACATGTTCATTTATTTCTTGGACTAGCTAACTTCTACTGCCACTTTATTCAAGATTATACCAAAGTCACTAGACCACTCCATAACCTCACAAAGAAAGATATTGATTAATCATCATCTTGCCAAAAAGTATTTGACATGCTAAAATACTCCTTTACAACTGCCCCTATCCTTACCTGATAATGATTGCAAATATTACTTAGAATCAGATGCATCAGACTATATGATGAACATAGTTTTATTTATTGAGAAAGAGAGGAAATGGCACCCTATCATCTACAAAATACCCAGTCATCAACAAAGAAATGTTTTTCAAGTTGGTGATCCATTCTTTAGAACTATAGTGTTATTACCTAGAAGACACAATATAAATTTGAAATATGAAATAGTCACCAAAACCCCACTTGGTTCATAACAAGACAAGATCTGAATCATTGCTAAGCTAGATGGGCCCAATATCTCTCATGATTCTACTTCACATGATATCACAAGCCTGAAGTAACCATGGGAAAAGCTGATGCTCTATCCAGGAGAGAAAATTAGATGAATGGAATTGACAATGACAACAAGAGTATACTTGTCATCAACCCAGACTGAACCTGTTCTACTTCCATATCCTATGATGGAGATGAGTTCTTAACATGTATACAAAACACAAGTCAATGAAGCTACCTCTACACTCCATGAAACATCTTGCTAATCTTGACTATGAACTCAAGAATGCTTCCCTTAAAAAGGGGATAGCAATATTTGTTCCCACAGAATTATGCCTTGAAGCAACATCTGTCTGCCTAACCATAGTCCAGACATGTTGAGACAGTTTTGGCTACACTAGGACTGAGAGCTGCTGTCTGGGACAACAGAGATCCCTTACATCCCTTACATACCAACTCTAGATTTGTACATAGTATATCGTCATCTGGTTTTATCTAGGAGTATAATCATGAATAGTCATTTTACTATTATATGTGACAACACTGATTATAAATAAAGTGTGAGATGAAACACAATCTTATCTACACCACTCAAAATTGTTGCCCATCAAAAATGTACTCACTCATACTACTATCTGTGACATAGGAAAAGTCACCAGACAAATAACCCAGATCACCAGTATAATGAGCTATTGTTGAGGGTCCAGCTTGAGGCTGAGTAAACATGAACTGCTTGTCATCTGAGTCAGTATCTAGAATGTATACTTCTGCAACTTTTCTGGGGGATGCTGGACCACCTATGGCTTCAGCAAGTTTTTGACTAGAAAATGAGACTACTCAACACTGAAAATCACAGAAAAAGTAAATTACAAACAGGCCTTGCTTGCTCAACCCATCAAGGTAAGTAATAAATGAGTCAGAAATTGATGCATTCTTGTGGTGCATGACCCTCTTGATCCCATCAGCATAGCTGTCAAAGTATTCACCATACTTGACTCCTTCAAATTTGATTGTAGAGCTTCTGGAGCAGCAGCCCTGCACTTGCCAGTGGAGCACACATAGTAGCTAAAGTGGCTAGGTTAGAGGACAAATAAAAATGTACAAAGATGATGAACTGCTATACTGGAAAGAGCAAGCATTGGTGGTGGCATTGTTTTGTAACTTATCTTAAATCATTTCTCAGGTGATAATGGGTCAGTGTACCAGAAATAAAGATGAAAGTATTCAAGGATGTTGTTGTTGAAGTATTAAATAACTTTTTCCTTCAGTGCTTTCAAGTTAGCATACATTACCAATGTTGTTAGGAGAAAAACTTATATTGTGGTCAGCAGAGTAGATGTTCCCACACAAAGGACTCAGTCTCAAATGCTAGTTTTCTGTGAAGCTTTGTAAGTCCTGCTCAAAGCTACATTGTGGTTTAGTTAATAAATTAATACAATGTGAGCATACTAAGTTATTTCAAGAGGCTGGCTCTAAGACAAGGCAGTGGCTGGAGGGACATAAGGGATTGGTTCAAATGGGGGGAATAGACACTGTGGGTAGATTAGTAGTTTTTTTTTTTTTTTTTTTTTTTAAATCCTCGTTTATTGTCCACCTAGGAGCTCTCCTAATATGGGACAGTAAAGTATGCTTGTCTACAGTGCGAGGACTATCAGACGATCATGCTCATACATAACAAAGTTCGGGGTGTCTGTTAAGATGGTGCTGTGATTTGCTAAATAAAAGGTCAAGGGTGGGAGCAAAAACACGAGCGTGAATAGGGCTGGGTGAGGGCTGGATGTGTGGGGTTATGCTGGGTTGTGGAGTGCTACAGACCTCTGCTTTCAATCCATGTGCTTGTTCTCTAAAAGCCATAGGGTCAGTTGTACTTCGGCAGGGGGGGCTGGGGAGTGGAATGTCATGTCGATGATGTCCAGCGGTGAATTGGTGGATATGGTGAGTTCCCGATTATAGTCATAGCCAAGGTATAGGGGTGGAAGTTCATCAAAGCTGACCATGATGACTAGCGGGACATCATCTGGGACAGTGTTGTGCAGGATGGGTGTGAGGCCAGAGTCGCACTGGGTTTTAAACCAGGCTGGGCATGAGGATTGCTTGAGGATCCATTGGATCCATGAAAAGGCTTTGGGAGCGGTCTGGCTGGTGACTGACATGGCAGAAGAGGTTGAGGTGGATGGGGATGGGGATGGGGAGTGGGAGCAGGGGGCAGGGGGCTGGGCTGTGGGGGCAGTCACTGGCGACACAGGGGGGATGGGGGAGGATGCATCTCGTGAGAGGGTGGCTAAAATAGCACGGAGTTCCACAACCTCCGCTCTGAGGTCAGCCTGTAGGGCTGCAGGGGGGTTTGGTCGGGGGTGGAGGTGACTTGGCCCTGGGTGCTGGGATGGCCCTCTGATCCTTTATCTGCAGGTGGGGGGTGGTGGCCCTGGTGGCCTGCGCTCTGAAGTGGAGCAGCATGTTGTTCTGGTATAATTGGACGAAGAGGGGGGAGAACCTTTCCAGTTTCAGCATCTACCACAGATGGGTTCAGCTGGGCCTTGAAGATGTGGAATAGGGAGACCACCCATCGGACGGCCCTGTTGGCGTCCTTTGGGCAGGTGGTGGGGATGGTGGAGACTGAGTACACCTTGCCTTTGTGGGGCCCATCTTTGATGGTCCACTGCCATTTGGGGGGGTGCAGAGTGAAGTGTTTTAGAACATAGCTGGGGACGGCTAGGGGGATGAATTTGGCACGAAAAGTGCCCTGAGGGAAGGGGTGGAAAGCTTGGCCCACTTCTGACAGCTAAATACTGCAGGGGAAAGTGGAGGAGCAGGAGTGCTACTTTGGGTTTTTCCCACGGGAGGATGGTGATGGTACAGGTTCAAGAGGCATCCAGATTAGTAGTTGCTGTCAATGCATGACTATGACAACAGCTTACTGCATGAGACATTAAGCTAACAGAACAATGGGGATGAATTAGAACCCATTGCCTTTTGACTCTTGAAAGCAAGAGAACAACTCATAGGACTATCATTGCATCCCTGCATTGAGGCTGAACTTGTGTTTTCAAGTCATACTGTGCAAAGCAATCAAAGATTCTATTGAAATGATTGAGTAAAAAATAGTCAATAGGCCTTGCTTATAGGTGCTGGATCAATCTGAAGAGTACAGGTCTCAACTCAGATGTATAGTTATTGAGTTGTGAGTGGTTGTTGGAGGTCAGTGACAGACAAAACAAGAAAAGTGATCTGCAGTGGCCACAAATTAGTAAGTTAAAATTTGAGGGTGACTCAGACAAATCATGACTCATGAAAAAGAAGCTGACCATCAGATGTCAAGCTACAGGCCAAGGTCTCTAAAGGGTTAGTACCACACTGCTGTTGAAGGCCACAAATTAGGGTTTGAATTGACTTCAAAATCAGGTTATGACTCACAAATCAAATCAACCATTGACCAGTTTGATTGAGTGATTGACAAAAAAGGGGGATGGCTCACCACACCACCATTGACAGGCCATGAATAAGGGTTTGAATCTAGGTTAATCATTAGGGCTTTAAGGGTCAGTGACAGAGAGAAGGGGATGGACTCTTGAATTGAGTCACAACTGCAATACAGTGCAAAGGCCTAGAAAGCCTGTGAGTTGGAATTTCTAAATATCCAGACGCACTGTGTACAGCCAAATAAGACACAGGATGAAACAGAATGAGGGAGAGAGAGCTGCGACACTATAAATGGCATTGATTGAGCTAGTGCATGCATGCATAAACCAACTCTATTTGGTGGCACACATGCTATGTTTGGTTGTGTGTTGTGCTTGAACATCCAGACATGACCAGATGTTTGGATGTTCAAAGGGAAGTAGTTGTGGTTCCATCTGTTGTAGAGATTTTTGGAAAATCAAATCCAGAAATCTCTACAACAGATGGAACCAGGATCAAAAGAGAAGAGGTTGAGCAAAATTTCTCAAAGGATTCAAGTCATATGACTATAGTAGTATTAGGGATCACATACATTTTACAGGTAATAATAGCTCCAAAACTCAAGGTAAGTGGTAGTCAATTAGGCATTTGTGTGAGTATACCCCAGGGTATCAGAGGTCATACTTATACCCATAACCTGGATTTACCCAGACCCATGCTATGGGTATGGATGGGTATATCCATGGGTCAGTGATAGTATGCTATGGGTTGGGTAAACCCACAGCTAATTCATCCACTACCAACGAATGGATAATGTCAAGCTCCTTCAAGTAAAGACACTGATATCTTGTGTATGCTGTAAATGTTATATGACTTGCTTGTACAAGTTGCAATAAACACATAGCATGGAGGTCAGTAATATCCACACTGCTCTTCTCAAAAGCCTGTGCCAGATAGAGATATTACAATTGAAAATTACTTGAAAATTATTTATAACTGACTAATCTTAACAGTGGTTTGAACCTCTTGCAAGACATGTCTTCTGTATCATCTGAGGATATGTCATTTGAAGGCAAGACATATTGATAGCCACACTTTAGAGGAAATCTGCTTTGAGGTCCCCCAGGCTCTTCTGTGGTGTCATTGGCTCTTGCCTTGTAGATAATATAATAATTGCTAGCAATGGGTCATATCTCTATGACCTTTGAGGAGGGAGGACTGGGTGAAACTCCTTTTGAAACATAAGGGGCTGGGGTTGATGGTATAGAAAATTGATTGAGTAACTGTATGGTGAGCACATGTGATGACTGTCAAATGGGTTCAAAGTTGAAGAAACTTAGTAAGCAGTGCATAATGACCCAATTGCTGGCTAACAATTTCAAGTTGTAACAATGTCCAGTACATTTGACTTTATAGACTTGAAGATGAAATTCTAGCCACATATTTTTGCCCTCATTGCTTTGTAGATTTCCCCAGTAAAGCTGCTATCCTAGTCCATCTTTCATTGAGTATGACATATGATTTAAAAACACTTATATCTCAGTGATCTCTTGGTCGATTCAGCTACAAATTGGAGCAAAATGTAACTACAAATCTAATCCACATTTAAGTTCACTATAGCTAAGTGTGAAATGATCTTGTGCATATATGGCATCAAACATTGGTCTAGACCAGTTTTGAGCAGACCAGTTTGATTTTTTTTTAGTTAGAAATTATTTAGAACCAGTCCAGTCTTGGGCATTCCAAAAAGGCAAAACAACCAGACCAGACCAGACCTGTAAACACTAATGAAGACCCAGATTCATTACAAGATGGTAAGCTATAGTGTGTCTGGAGTTCTTTTCATTGACTCAGTCAATTAAAGTTGAGGCTAAAGGAGACCCAGATCCATTCACCAATAATGCTAATGGGCAACCTTTCCCTATCTCTGTGTTTTCCCATGGCCTCATGAATTCATTATCTAGTAGAAATGAGAAGGATCTCCCTAAAGCCACCCTGCCCTCCAGCATTGATCCATTTGCCACCAACAATACTAACAAGTAATTTTCTTCTATCTCCCCTCATACATGGACATATTACCCCAGGGCTGGCATAGCTGTCCCAGGAGGTAGAAACCATATTCAACAGATAGATAAAGACCAATACACTTTATACACAATACACAAAATTCTTATTATCTATTTGCTTTGAAGAGGAAGTAGAAACTTGCCTGATAGTTATCTTCTGGTTTGCTCTCAATGGGTGATACCGATGAATACTACTTGCACTTGCCACATGTATATCATGGAGCTCTTATTTCAACTTAGTGCAGCATATGATGCTTATATAGAACATAGAGTGCCCTTCCTCATTTAAAACAGCACAAGAACTATGTGGATGAGTAGAATACCTTGGAAGTACCATGGTGGCACTGCTAGCTATCAATATAGGACCATATAGAACAAAACAACCAATCATCCTATACTGGCAGGATGGGCTCAAAGTTGTTAAGCACTTGTTTTGGAATCCTGCCAGTGCATTTGCATCACACATGGATTATCAGCCATATCACAAGTTTGAACAAGGACCTATGGGCCAAGAACAAGTATATGATAATTCATGAGTGCTGATCATGCTTGGGAAATCCAGGTGAGTTAGTATCAATGAGAGATCATTTATTGTGGCTAATTGACACTACACAGGCCTTGTTTCCCAATGGCAACTCCTTTGTCAGTGTCAATCCTGGACTTCCAACTCCAAGCATCTCTACTCATCTTTATCTTGTTCCTTTTAGATCTTACTCTACACCATCTCAAACTTACAACTCCAGTTACTCCAACATTACTCCTTTTTAGTCTTAGTCTCATTCTTGTACAATACCTATGTCTCACTTACAAGCACAGCTCTGGCTATGTTTCTGTCCTGTTTTTACTCTGGTTGTGTTTCTCCTGAATTCCTGTACTTATTATTTATAAATCTGCACTGCTCTGGTTACTAATCTGCATTTTGTCTCAACCTCCAAGACCTCAATGGTCTACCCTTATTCTCTCACTCTTACTTAACTGCACTATTAAATGTTAAGTCTAACTCTGTACTCCAATCCTGCAAATACCAAGGCACAACTTACAATAAGAGTGCAACACATACATTGAAGCCAATGCCTGTCTGACTTTGAGTAACTCTGAGCCTTGTTGAAGTGGGCAGAGTCCCAACTTGTAATGGATGTTTCAGACCGATTAGAGTAGGTCAGATTTGAATTCCTTATATGATGGGCTGGGTTTTGTCACGGCTCTGATATCATCTGAGTCTCAACAGATTTTCAGATGGCTTGGGTCCAGGTCTGCCTGAAGAGGCCATTAAATGTAATGATTATGGGGGAAGATAAGAAATAAGTAAGGTAATAGGACCAAGCCGGGCTGCAAAGGTGGTTATGTAACAGCATTACTACCCTTGAACCCCATGCCACTGCATCAGTCTACACACCAAGATGAGCTCTAGAGAGTCAACAAGCACCATGTCAGTAGCATCGAAGGCCAGCTTCTCTGATACCTTTGGAGTTAGTGGAACTGCACAAAGGCAAGGCCCAGATAGATCTTCTTGTTGCGAAGCTTGCTTGTGTTGATGCACTTAATTGTCCGCTGAAGAAGTGATTGCTATCAAAACTTTGGCCAACTTAGAGCATCATGTCTCTGGTCTAGAGAGGAAGGTTTCTGACCAAACAAAAACTATGAATAGCCTTGGCTTCAGAGTTAATGCAACTCAAACCACAGTGGTGGCTATGAGATCAAGGACTCTACAATTCAAGGACTCAAACAAAGACCTGCTACATGAATTGATTGCTGATACACGCTCTAATGGTGAACGAATCAACAAGCTAACCAACTGAATGGAGGGAATGTCCAACCAACTGGAGGGGGTAACACAAGCAGTAACACACTTGGAGAGGGGTTTTTTTGAACACTTGATAAAGGTGATTTTGGGGTGGTATGTTAGTCTATTTTCTTTGTTTAGGCTCACTCTTGAACATAAGCCTCAAGGAACAAATCAACCACACCATCCACTCCAGTGCCCGATACAGAACAACCCACTGCTCCTCCAAGCTAGGTATGAGGCTAAAACATGATTGTCAGCAGCATTTCCACTATGGTTTCTTCTGAACTCATTCTGATTAGTCCCTTTGTATTTTCTCAGTTGTATTTCTGGTCAAGGTCACACGGTACAAGTAAGATCACACAGGAGAAGTTGGGGGTGTAGGAGATATCACTACTGTTCCTCTGGGACAGTAGCTCATCTTATATGTTATTCTAGCTACCACTCGCATATATTGTCATACAATACCATACGTCACTATGAAAAGCTGGAAGGGCCTGATTCAATTTGCGCTAACTTCTCACACATTCGCACTGAACTTCTGCTGCTGGCATACTAAATATGGTAGAAGGTTGGGCATCGAGTGAGGGCCCCTCACACTCCATCGGGTGACACGAAAAGGCAAATCTAAGATATCAAGAGATTGGATTGTGAGTGCAAGGACTCAAGTCATATAGTAATTTATAAACTTGTGTGCAATATATCCACAACTTGAAGCAATTTTGTCATCTTTATCAGAAAATGCATCAACATATAGTGCCACATCCTTATCAACATCTGGTTCATCTTCACAATCAAAATCATCCAATGCTGCCAGATGTTCTTGTTCTATTTCAAAATGAGCAAGTACTGCAGGACTGTTGAACATTAGTACTTATGTAGACCCATACCATTTGCTACTCCACCCATATAACCATCATTCTCATAGAGATCCTGCAAGTTTTCCATAAGGGACAGTTCTGCATTGTCTTGCAAGTTATTGAGTTGCTCAAGGAGCACCGCCAAAATCTCACACTCTTATATGTGGTCAAGCACAGACCTTATTCTTGTCATGTCACTTTCGAGTGTTATTATGTAATATTCAGTGATCTTTTGGGTCATTGCTATTTTTTTAATATTTCTGGAGACAGGGATCTAGATCCAAATTCGTTGGGCCACGCATTTGTTCATCAAGTAAGTCCATTCAAGTAACATTGGCATGATGTAGGCCAGCCAAAGTCTTTTCCCATGGACCTATCCAGCATGAAATATATTGACAGTAGGAAACTGACAAACTTCATCTAGCCAACAAATTTCACCCCTGGCCAACATATGCATACACCTGTTATCCTTAACCACAAGGAGAGGATTTGGTTGATCTGATAAAACAGAAGACTTGGCTGAAAAGAACATGTTGACATGAATGGTAAGCACCTGCTTTACACCCATACTTCAAACCAGGATTTCTGATAAGTTACATCATAATAATCACGTCAAATTTAGGGAACCATGTTGGAGAAGTTTTGACCATCTCTCATAACATTTGATGCTATGATTGGATTTTAATGATCTATACAAGCTGATATAACAGAATGGTCCCCTACACTATCAATGGGACACAAGGCAAAGAACTTTTATGAGGTTATGTAAGTAATTGGCTCTGATTTTATGACAGACTGACTGAGATGGCCAGCCAATCTCAGATGATTAGACACTAGCTGATAGATTTATAGGGACACTTTTGATGTGCTTATATATGACACATGCACAGTTTAAAAATGCACATATCACAGATTGTTAAATCCTTTCATGTACTTGCTGTTGTTCTAACTCATTCCCATGCATTCCAAACCTGCTATCCACCAGTCTCATCTCTCAACTACTTGGCTTGGTGTCAAAACTTGGTGTGCAACTCATTCAAAAAACTAAAGGATTAATTAGCCAGGACTGACTGAAATCAAGCCTTTGACAAGCTTCATTCAACTTTGAGAAGAAAGCAGGAATAATATGCCTGCTTCCTACTGCCACATCTGTTACCACTATGTCCTAGCCATCAATACATTTGAGGAATCCTACCTATAGTATATCAGTGACATGTTTTGTAATGAATATCTACCTGGAATCTGTCAATGTATATATATAATTAGCTGGGAAAGTGTTAGTCTCCTACTTGCAATGAAGTATAGTAAGTTTCTTTCTATCTTGAATATTCTATGCTACTAACATACCATTTCACTAGGACTTCTATCTACAAGGCTACATCTCATTTGATCATGCTAGCACTATATAGATCCTGCCTCTTGATATTTGGTGTGATATGTATCTTCTATTCCCTTTCAGCAGCCAAGTAGGCCCTTCCTTGCTTCATTGCAAACCATAAACTGCACTGAATGTTGTAGTGTATCAACTTCTTTAATCTATGACTACATCATTCAAGAATGCCTGAGCCCACAGATCTCAGTGCTTGAAGCATATCTTCTCCTTGTGTCATCCTTACTCTAGTTACTCTTTTTTTTCATATTCTTTGGTACTAATCATTGCATTTATTCAATCAATTTGGAGAGAAGAGATTGCAACAGGATTTGTAGTACGCTGGACAAACAAAGCTTTAATCACAATTTATCCAGCAGATGTTCAAGACCCCTGGAATCAACTAGAACAAGATCAGAACCAAAAAGAGGAAAAGATGTCTATCCTTCTTCAGAATCTATTCCTCAAGGTTGTGGACCAGCAGGAGATATAGCAGCTTGGGAGAACCCTCCTTGCTTGTTGAAGAGACTATGTCAATACCATCAAAAGATCTCACTGATGGTCTGATTCAATTTCAGCTTTGCCCAGAATGCTCTGCTCAATATTGAATTTCATCCACTACAAAACAAGTCAACCTTGACAATGGCAGAATACAAACAAAATCATCGCTTTGATGATCCTGGTCCGCTCGACTGTATATCCCAGTGATCCCAAGATTGATAGCTACTACTAGTACTGTCTCTGTCATTCAAGATTGAAGATATATATTCATGTTTACACTTACCGGCACTTAGACTAGCACTAGGCCCTTCTTCATCCATCCACATCCATCATGGGTTCATGTCTTCCTCTGCTTCAGAAGTCTTTAGTAGACCATTGCTCTCACTGTCATGTCAATACATAAGTGTAGGGTACACTTGTGCAACATCGATTCAATCGATAGTGATGAACAGTCCTACTTTGCTCTCTATCATCATGGTCTATGAATGAAATGAATGTACTCATGCATAAGTGTGCCCTACAGTTGTCACACAGAGAGTATACAAAGATGTCACAATCTTTTTCGGTGCCACTTTTTCGCTTAGCACACCCAAATGCTTCACTAGCACAAGATCCATCACTTTCTTCACCGACTCCTGGTTTCATTTCTGTATCCCCTCGATGAATCCCACACAAGCAACTTGATTTCCTTTGCTTTCACCATTGATTCGTTCTGTCATTCCTGAGTGATGATCGATCGGATCCATTTCAATACATCCAATTCGTCACTGGCAGGCCGCTATTCATGTTGTCCCACCAGACCATGTTCTTTTTTCCTGTGATGAATGCACACTCTCTGAGTTCCCAACCCTAGACATTCGCAAGTACTAGCTCACAATGCCCATTGCACAGAACAAACGGCCAAGTCTCTACTTTCTTGATCGCATTCTTTTCTGTCCATTCTAGTAATCCTTTTGAAGGTCATTGTCGCCAAGTTCATGATACATTCGGTGCAGGCCGATAGCTTCGATTCTTCGTCTGTTGAAACTGACTGATGTGCTCTTTCTATGTCTTGATCTGTTGGGTCACATAAGGTATAAGCAGCGATGGTTGTTGACTCTTCTCGAGTTTCTTGATGTCTCCTAGTTCCCAGTCAAATTCTTGACGCAGTGTGCAATATGAAGCAGATGACTTCGACGATGAATGTACTAATAATGACCAAAGTTGTTGGCCTGAGTTTATCAAATGCACAAGTGTACTCTATCATTGTGCAAATCACTCGCCTTGTTTCTCATGTCATCATCCAATTTCACTGTATTCAACAACGGTATAGTTGGTCCATGGATGAAGAAACTCTCTCTAAGCCCTTTGTATCATGTTGTTCGATGGCCACTTTCGCCATCGACTCTACAGAGATCACCATCTTGGAAGAAGTTAGTGTTGATGATGGTAGTGGCAGTGGATACTACATACATTCATCACAACATTCTCTGGATTGATCAGATCCTGTCACTCTTGTATAACTTCAGAATGTCCAGCAATAAGAACTTGTTTGCTGAAGTAGAGGCAGTGTGCATGCTCATTAATATGGTACCATGTTGAAGATGTAGCCTGTGCATAGCCATGTGATTTTGCTTTCCATCCTTTTGACAATCTTCTCCTATTCAGTATAGGCGCTGCTTCCACACATCTCCACCATCTGTACACAACCAGACTTTACTCACAGCCAGTCTTTGCACTGTACTCTTCTTAGTCTATTTTCTGGTCCGATCCAAACTGAACTCGCCTATTTTCACCAGCTCAGACACAAAGCCTGACATCCAAGACTTCAAATACCAGTGGTCCACAGACTCGGAGTACATGGTCTCCACACTTGTCTTGTTGATGTCCTTTCGAATGAGTTTCGCATATTCTTTCAATGGATCTTCATGTCACAGCAGCAACAGAGGACAGATTGATGGGCGAGGACAGAGATCAGAGTATGTCTGCCATATAGTCTGCCAATTTTTGCACCATCTGCCAGTGAAACAATAATCATTAATAGCAGTGGCATAGCCATCAAGGTCAAAACTCACGCCACGAAACACTGGATTCCAGCCAAGTAGATGATGATGTGCTGTTAATCCAGCACCAGACTTGCTGCCACAAAAATGCTTCCACCAACTCAACTTCAGTGCTGCAGTATAAATAAGTCCTTCATCCTTCAGAAGCTTGTGTAGCTCTTGCGCCCAGTTGTGCACAAAGCCTTTGTGCATGCTTTCAACACTCTTTATGAAACTCTCACATCTTCCATGTCCTCCAGATTGGCCAGTGGTGTGTTTGATGCCAGATGATGTTCTAGAATGGATCCATCTTTTAGTCCATATGTGAACACATGGTCTTGTATCGTATGCTTGCTTTGTATGATTGCCATCTTTGGTCCACTAGCATTCAAATTTTGTGATGTCACGGTCCATCACTTCTCAAAGAACTTGGAGATCATGACAATTCCTTGGATCTCACAAAGAACCTGATTCTAGTATCTGCCAACAAAGCTCAGACCGGCCAATAGTGAATGCATTGTCTTTGATGGCACAGAAAAAAATGGTAGCATGATTGATCTTTGACGAGGCACACATTCCTTTGATTGTCAAATGTTATTGCAATAGGTTGGACAACATCTTTCAAATTTGCTCTATTCCAATTCAGCTGGTATTGTTGAGCACTCACATTACCCAAGCTGGCTACCTCATACAATCTAATCTCCAATACAGTCATTGTCGTTCAACAGTCAACCAATTGACCATATTCCAGAAAAGATAGCGATGACATTTGTCATGGAAAGAACAATCCAGATCTTAAAAGACTCAGAGAAAAAAGAGAGTTGGAAAGAAGAGAACAGAGGATTGGTGTTTGTATCATCCATCACAGATGGAGAAAAGCATTGATTCAGCTTACTGCTGGACCTTATGCCCTAAAGTTTCATATGGGGAGGTCAAAGAAAGATGAACAACTTGGAATAACATGGAGCTTATCTCAAGCATGGATCCAAGAAGATATAAAAGTGATGGTCACCGGCCATGACTGCCTCCAGTACGAGAAATGACTATCCGCTCGTACGACTTGTGGTCTACATGGACAAGCCAAAATTTCGAGATACTATACTTCTTCATTCAAGGACAAGGAAGGGCAGGCAGAGATGATTGGACCTTCCAAGTCTTTGATCCCATCACCATACGCTTAATATGGTACTTGTATTTTATGACATCCTTGATAATGTCATTTCTAAGCACTTCTTGCATGATATTGAATGCCCACTGAAGGAGTGACTCACCACCATCACAATGCATGGCTATTGATTATGTGAAATGTGGTACATTTGACCCAACCACATGGCAGCATCCTCAGTGCTACTGAGTTTCTGATTGTGCCGAACATATGCAGCTTGTATAAAGTTTATGCATGCAGGCTGTGATTGGTAAAGTTGGTAAATGTGTAAGCAGCTGCTAGTGGTAGCTATCACAACTCTCTGGCCTAAACAAATTTTTCACTGACTGGCATCTCCTAGCCATAGCATGCCTTTAAAAGTTCCAAACCACTTTTTCATGTCTCATCAGGCATGTTTGAAGATAGGAATAGCAGTCTTTTGTTTCTTGTTATTAGAAATGAGAGTTATGATCGAGTGTGGGAGAGAATACTTGTGTTGTCTGATTCATGGGAGGAAAGACTTGACTTGGCACTAGAGGCATCACCTGTTCACCCAGAATTCAAATTATGATAACTGGATAGATAACATAGCTAGTATTAGAAGAGTGCATGTGAGGGCTCAGGCTGAGGGATTAAAAATAATTATCACAATGCTGGCTCAGGTCACAGAACCAGAGTGCCCCAGGTTGACTTGCTAGCAGTTAGGCCATGCAACCATCCTGCAGTAGGTGGGAAAGGACCATTCAAGTTGGTAGTGGCAAGTGTGAGGATGACTCCAGTTGCCATTGCTCAGCCTCATTGATACATAGCCTCTTTTCCTTCATACTATATAATCCCCATTGTACATCCCATCTCACAATTGAATTGATTCATTTCTGTTCAGTCCCGAGCTTGAGCACACACACAACATCCACAATTTCTGACACATTCCAGTTCTTGACACATGCTGGCATTGTTGTCTTCATACTCACTCACTACCAAACCTTCCCAGCTCAGTCATCTTCCCTATTTGCACTTGCCTCTCCCCTTCATTGTCTTGCCTCCACAAACCCCACACAAGGGAGCAAGACTCCAGAGCCTGAGTAATGGGGTGAGCTGTAGTGGCACAAGGTGAAGTCCTTTGTACATATTAAAGCCATGTATCTGTGCTTGTTATCATTTTCATTTGATTTGCAGTGTCACCATGGAATTATTTGACCACACAGTGCCCACCAGGTTTGGATTGCATAAACCAAAACACCGAAACTTTCCCTTTTGTCTAGAGCCAGCCGACCACCAGATTTGGATTAGAGAATTTCACTGACTAGCCAAACAGGGAGTCTCTGGATCACATGACCAAACAAATGCTTGTGTCTGGGTTTGTGAAGACCACAGCCCTAATTCATGGGATGATTCATCTTCAACTCAAACATGTTAGCATGATGGGGATAATGCATGCATTCTTTGAAACCAAAAAAAGTATGACATATTTCAGCAGCAGGATACAACACACTGTTGTGAGCAACACAGCATACAACTTGGAGTGATTATGTTTGATTAATCAACCTGGTGAGTCTCTTTCAATATAATTGCCTCCAATATCATATTGTAGGTAGCATCACAGCCTACATCTACTTCATGGTAAATAGCCCTCCCAGGGTCAGTGACATGAGGAGAAGTGCAGTTCCTAACTAGTAAACAAGCAAATTGAGAGTGCTCTCTAAGAAGTAAGACTCCAGACTTACCAGCCAGAGAATATTCCTATACAACAGTCACAAGTGATGAGATAGAAAGGTCCAGATGAGTTGGGAGGAGCATCATAACAGTTTCTTAATATTTCTCGTGGTAATGTCTGTTTCTGATATGAACCATGACCACTGGTGAGTCAGGGTTCAGAGGTAGGGTCAGCTACCAACTACACGAGGCAGCAGACTGGGTGGAAGAGGAATGAGCAGCAACAGTGATAGCAGGGACAGTAATGGAAGTTGACAGAGGGGATAATACATAAAGATGATCTGTGATGGGCCAGCCTAACCTATAGGGGCAATCTCTTTCTTTGTCCCCTGTGATATGATCTCTCATTCAATCATGTTTTGATGAGTCCTAGCCCAAGCATACCTTCTATTCCACCACCTTACTTTCTGCTCATTGCTGCTCATTTATAGAGTGCAAAGTTCCTCCTATAATGCCCATTGTAGATGTGGGTTGAAAGAGAAACCTCATGCTCAAAGCTAGATAAGGATCTCTGAGTCTTTGGCACTCACTTGTTGACAAATTGTGGCTTTCAACTTACTTCGTGTGATAGTCAAGTAGGGTATGTTACAGCATCCTGCTACTATTTCCATTAGTAATTTACACCTGCAGCAGAGATGATTCTGCAGTTGCAGATGAGATTGGTCACTTTGAATGAAGCTGCTATTGGCCTAGTACCATACTTTACTGATAAGTCCTACTCAGAGTCTGATTATAGGCATCTCCTTCCACAGAAGATGATTTCACCACAGACTTTTCCCTGCTCTTGCTTGCTCTGCTCACTCTGGACAAAGTCCTCCAAGATGCTACAGCTTCCACCAATGCAGTCTCCATATGGACCTGATTAATCTAGTAGTCACCACTAGTGGCTTCTGCGATGACAAGGTGTTTTTAGGTAGTTAACACTATCAGGCACCCTGCCCTGCCAAGAGCATGATTATTACCATTATTATGTAAGTGACTGACCAGTTTGATTGTGGCTATTGGAGAGATAGAATATGAGTTACCATGACCATACACATAGAAAATGGTCTAGTACTGTTTGACAACTCTGGCTCAGCAATTATGCAAGCCCTGCTCCAATCATGACTCTCAAAATCAAGCCTTAGCTTGGTATTACATGAATATGAGTCTCTCTGTTTAAGTACTCATAGAGTGTATAAAGAGCATTCAGAAAACCTTGATTGGTATGGTATGTGATGGTTGAGAGCCTGGGTAATGTCACCCATATTTGATTGACTTTGAACAAGGGCTAGATCAAGGATCAGCATGACTGAGGCTTGAAGTGGAGCATCTCCCTGCCAGGCAAAATATAGGGATGACTCCTTTTCTATCTCTGAACTCACTACTCATACCACTCACCCAGTCCTCCCCTACACTGTCCAAATGGCTTTCCTCCCCCTCTGCATCTTCCTCTGTACTGGAGCAAGTGGAAATCAATGCCCTCACTGCTGCTGAGCGTATTCATGCCTTCATGTTGGGAGTGGTTCCTCTCAGCTGTAACAACTCCTTATATGACCAAGCCTACTTCTCTTGTCATTACCTCAGACACCAACAGGTCAATTGTGATCTCTATCCACAGGCACCTGGTTCTCTCGACAATAAACCTGTTGCACCAAGCATCATGACCCTATCTATTCCCCCTCCCCCTTTGACTATGATGACCCTATTAACAATTTTGAATATTCTAACATCACTGAAAGTCCCTCTAGAGAATGCAGGAGTCTTTACTAATAGTCTTCTGATGGTTCATCGACCCTAGTGTAGGGGTAATGTTACAATTCCTCTCTGTTTATGTTTCCTCTCATTTCATCATACCACTCAGTTGCCTTCACTTCATACTAGTCTTACCTTTGGACTTGTGTCTTTACTGTCTAAGCCCCATTTAGGCCTTATCATTGCTGGCTTACTAATTTTGCCACTTCTATTGCGTCTGCAGTAGCTTAGTCATTTCTCTTCTGTCAGAATCCACTCTTATCACCCATAGATGACATGTTTCCCCCTTTTTGGTCCTATTGTGTTTATTCTGCTCTTTGCTTGGACTACCCCTTTTATGGTATATAAACCCATGCCCTACATCCTGTAACCCTAGCTTAGATCTACTCAACAATAAACCTTGTCTTGTATCCTCTCAAATTTTTGACTGCTTGTCCCAAGCTCCAAGCACCTTTGACCCTTTGAACCTTCAACTTCTTCCAGACAGACTTGGAAGTCTCTTGACCCTCTTCACAACTAGCAGACTTGCAGTGGTTGTTCAAGGTATCACAGCTGTGCAGTGACCCTCATTGTACAAGTCATTGCTTGGTCCTATTTGCAGTGAGTGTAATAGTAACAATGTGCTCACCAAGATCATGTATTAGTCCATGGCATTTAATATGGTGTCATTATGCTATGTGGGTTCAAAGAGTGTTCCAAGTAGCTTTGCAATACATTTCAAATTCCAAGCCAATGGGGGCTGCTGCTGGGGTGATACTAATACAAAGCAGGTGAGAATGTAGGAGTAAATACACACTCACATACCCTGTCTCAAATGTTAGTTCTACAGTATGTAAGTCATGGTATCCAGGCATATCTTCAGACTCCATTTGAGCCCTTAGCCATTGAATAAGCTCCTTGTGAGGACTTAGAGCTTATCTTTATCATTTTCTTCCCCTGTAATATATATTCAGGATGACTATTCCTTTAACATGGTCCATAAAGTCCCAGAAATCATTTTAGGATTACTTCTGTTTACATTCTCAGAATACTTGCTACTGCTATTCTTCTTCTACTATCTTGGTGTGGCTTCCCTTCCTGCTCTCTTTGCTCTACATATATGTAATAATAGTTTTCAGGAGTGTTGATGTATTGATGAGAATGTGGTCACAATAGTGTCACCAATTGCCATCCCACTTCCAGACTGGCCCTCAGACTGTCTGACAAATGATCATTGCTTAAATTACACAACTGAAAGTCATGTCAACCAGTGGTATGCAAAACTATGACAGTGCACTCTCACAATCTAAGAGATATACAGCATCACATATATAGCATCACTATTGTAACCATCACTTCAGGTAATGTTGATAGCCCCAAATCAAGATTGGCAAGTCATCACTTTCATCACAGCTGCTAGCTGTTGTCATAGCACATGGGATAGGTCTGATGAAAGTATGTGAGCAAGGGGTATGGGATGCAGTGATGGCATGGAAGCTTGTTAATACTCATAGAGAGCAGTCTACATCTCAAATGCATCATGTGTTGATGTATAGTGCTCATTGAGCTTTACACTGGTATCTGAAGTTAATGTTCTATACTTGTGTTCTTTTCAAGGTGAAATGTGAGTAAGGTATCTGAGCTATCATTTTTCTGCTTCTGAGGGAGAAGCACCTGCTAGCACTATGCCCTGGTTTCTATTTGCCCAAAAATCAAGTCCATTACAATGTTAACATGATTGAACAAAGAAGGGAGTATATCAGTCCAAACATATACCATTTGTGATATATGTATGATTCTGTGTTTTGGATGTTTTAGTATGAATGCTATAGCTTTAAATAGACAATGTTCATCTCAAAGTCTCAGTCTAAAACTGACTGGAGTGATATATGGATGTTGCAAATATACTCCATCCATCTTCCCAGAATGAAGGTAGAGCAACTCACATTACTTCTACATCCTAGCAACTAGAATCACTGGTCATTTTCTCATCCTGCACCTTTGAATGGATATCATTTTTGAGAGATTTTAAACAATTACTTACTTATGAAGTATAAACTGAATTCTCTGCTTGGTATCTGTGAGATTGACAAAGGTTGAAAGAAGAATCACATCTCAGCATGTAATATGCACCACCAAGACCCCAAATTCTAGATGGCTTCATTCATACCATTTCATATGGTAATGACCTTCATTTGGACAGCCCAGGGAGTAAATAAACTAGGGTGGTTTGAAATTGGCCATATATGGTTGACACAGGTGTAGTGAACAACTAATCAATGAATTTTTAGAGTGGGTAGATTATAGTAAATTCATTCAATCCAGCGCAGTGATTGAGTATGGTTAGTATTGACCAATTCTACAGTCTTGGCAATGATATATTGGTTGATTATTCAAAAGTCAATGATAAGAAAGACAGACCACTCACATATGACCACAAATCTGGCCTTCATAAGGTCCATAACCTGTTAAATCCAAACACTTTTACTTGTAAGCTATGCAAGTGATAAATCAGGAAGTTTAACCTTACAATATCTACTCACCACATCACTGTCCTCCATTATGGTATGAAAGTCCATGAGATCTAATAGATATCTGAGACCCTCTCACAGTGCATACACCCTTCATGTTTTCCTCCCAGAATACAACAATAAGGAATAATGGTTGATGGTTGCAAGAAGAACAATTATGTGATTAAAACCTACTGTAAGAATTCTTCTCATCTATGTTCCTATGAAACAAGTCTAAGACTTGAGCTTGTAAGAGTGTAGAAGGAAGAGGCTAAGTCACTCAAGAGAGGCAAAAACTCCAAGAGAACTTTACTAAAGTCTCTGGAGGTGGCATTGAGCCTTTATATACTAAACTACTGTTTGTACATGTTGTATGTAAATACCATATAGGGAATAATATGATGATAAGGGGAAAATCAATGATTGGATGATAAGGAATGGCTATGTGACATGAGTTAAGCATGAGGCGAGTGAGTCATAGATAAGAAGATAAGGTACTAGTAGCCTTGATAACAGAAATGAAAGATAGAAGTATAAATGTGACAGCCAATTGGGTTGAGTTCCGGGCATAGCCTTAACATGAGGCATGACATGTGTAGGTCATGTGATCGGAGAAAGTAAAGATTGAGTTTAGAAAACATAAGGTAAAAAGTTGAAGTGACCGTTAGAGTTAGGGGTAAAAGTTGAAATCGTAACACTATCTCCTCTCTGTTGATCTTGCTCTGAAAGATCTACGTCATAATTGAGACGATGGAGACCAACATTGGTGTCTACTGGTTCATCATTCTCGGTAAGGTTTTCATAAGGGTGGAAGAATGAGGAGAATGTTTCATATGTTATATTTAATTTCCGTGGTGCATTAGGGTGAGAATCATGGAAATCTTGCAGAGACTCTGTGCATCCTGTTAGATTCTTTACTGGTTCCCATGTGTGTTCGGATTTATCATATCCTTCCCAGTGAACTAGATACTCTAGGTGTTTCCCACGTAGTCTGGAGTCAACGATATGATCAACAACAAATAATTCTTCTTGGTCCTCGGTTACTTGACCGGGCCAGGTTTGTATGTTGTCTGGCCTTCTAGGTGCTCCTTGTAGGATTTTACATATGAGATGTTCACAACTGGGTGAAGTTTCATAGTTTTTGGAAGTTTGAGCTCTATGGCATTGCTTCCTTTTATAGAAATTACTGTATAGGGGCCTAGCCATTGCTCTAAGAGCTTTTTTGACTGGCGAGTAAGGTGAAGATTGTCGGTTGATAACCAAACTTCATTCCCAGGTGCATAGATAGGGGCTTCAGAACGGTGTTTATCTGCTTGAACACACATAGATTCTTTGGCTTTGTTTATATTTTCTTTTGTTTGTTTAAGAATATTGGAGAAGTCTGAAATGAATGTGTCTGCATGTGGTGATTTAGAAGGAGTGGAAGCGGGTTCTATTCCCATTCTAGGCTGATATGTTTTTGTTACTTCAAATGGTGAGAATTTCATAGAAGTGTGCTTGTTATGGTTATATGAGAATTGTGCGATGGGAAGCCATTCTGACCAATCATTTTGATTTTTGGCACAGAAGGTTCTAAGATATTGTTGCACTTCTTGATTCATATGCTCTGTTTATCCGTCTGTTTGCGGATGGTGAGCTGATGATAGCTTGGGGGTTATGGATAGGGCTTTGCATATGTTTTTTGTTAGTTCAAAGGCGAATTGTGGTCTGTGATCTGATATGATTGTTTTTGGTAAGCCATGATGTTTCCATATGTGTGCGAGATAGAGTTTCGCTAGATTGAGTGAAGAGCATGTTTTTACAGTGAGAATAAATTTGACTTCTTTGGAGAAGCAATCCACGACTGTGAGAATGGAATCATAATTGTGTGAAAGGGGTAGATCTGTGATGAAATCTGCTGAGATATCTTCCCAAGATGCATTCAGGGTTTCCAGTGGGTTAAGTAATCCTGCTGGTTTCTGGTTTGAACCCTTGAAGCATGCACATCTTTAACAGCATGAGACATAGTCTTTTACTTCTTTTTGCATATGTGGCCATATGTATGACCATGATAGTAGTTCATAGGTTTTGTCGGTGCCAGGGTGTCCTGTGATAGGGGTGTCATGATGTAAGTGAATTGCCTCAAGATGTAAGTTCATGGGAACAAATATCGCCATCCCCTTCCTAAGGAAAGCATCCTTGATTTCATAGCCAAGGTTACATAAGTGTTTCATGGAGTAAGGTGGCAATTTCATGGATTCATGCTGTATTTGTTCCAAGAAATCATCTCCATTGTACATAATGGAAGTGGAGCAGATTTGAGCAGGGTCAATGACTAGGATTTCTTTGTTATTGTCATCAATTCTGTCCATGTGATCCTCTCTGTGAGATAAGGCATCTGCTTTTCCCATGGTGACACCCAGTTTGTGATGCCATGTGAAGTGGAATCTGCTAAGCTATTGGACCCATCTGGCTTGGTGATGGTTTAGGTCTTGTCTTGTCATGAACCAAGTGAGGTTTTGGTAATCATTCCATATTTCAAATTTGTACTGTGTGCCTTCCAGATAATGGCGCCATAATTCGAGTGAACAGATAACCGAGAGCATTTCCTTGTCAGCGACAGGGTAGTTACGTTCCTCTGGTAACATGTTGTGGAAATTATAGGCAACAGGGTGCCATTTCCCTTCCTTCTCAATAGACAATACAGCTCCAGTAGCGTAATCTGATGCATCTGATTCTAAGCGGTATTTGCAATTGTTGTCGGGATAAGTGAGGATAGGGGCTGTGGTAAAGGAATGTTTGAGCGTGTCAAACGTGTGTTGACAAGATGTTGTCCAATCAAAAGGAATGTCTTTCTTTGTGAGATCATATAAAGAGCGTGCGACTTTTGCATAGTCTTGTATGAAGCAACGGTAAAAGTTTGCTAAGCCGAGGAATAAATGAATGTGTTTGACCGTTTTGGGAACTGGCCAATCTAAGATTGCTTTTACTTTTTCTTGGTCCATTGTAATACCTTCAGTTGTCACAATCATTCCCAGGAAATCTATAGATTTGACCTTGAAGAAGCATTTCTCAGGTTTGACAAATAGATCATTTTCTGCTAGCCTTTTTAGGACTTCCAATACTATTTTATTGTGTTCTTTTTCATTGTCTGTGTATGTGAAAATCATAAGGTCATCTATGTAAACAACAATGCATGGGAGGTCATTGAAGAGGTCATTCATCATAGTTTGGAATGTGGCAGAAGAGTTGCATAATCCGAAGAACATAATGATGGGTTCAAATGCGCCCATGTGACAAATGAAAGTGGCCATTCATCTCCTTCTTTGATGTGCATGTTGTTATATCCCCATCTAAGATCCATTTTCATAAATAATTTAGCTCTGCAGAGTTTATCCACAAGTTGTGAAATGAGTGGAAGTGGGTAATTGTTCTTAACCATGTGGGAATTCAGGTATTGGTAATCCTGAACCATTTGTTTCTTTCCATCCTTTTTTGGTACAAAGAAGATAGGAGAAGTCTGTTCTAATTTGGAAGGGCGTATGTAGCCTTTACATAATTGGTCTTCCACAAATGCTGTGACTTCTTCTTGTTCTATGGGAGAAAGAGGAATTATATAGTCTTCTCTTTTTTGGTTTGAACATGTCTTTTAGGTCTATAGCGTGATCCCATGGTTTCCATAAAGGGATTTGTTCATTTTCTTCTTTAGAGAAGACATAAAGGTAGGCATGATACTCCTTTGGAACAAGTTCCACTGGTGTGGAAGTTTTCTTTTCTTCTTTTAGTACTTTTTCCATTTTAGCTTTGCATAATTGTCGGTGTTTGACGTAGCATTGTGCTGCATGCTGTTCTTCTGTAGTAAGGTTTGCATGGAAGTTGTCATAGTCATCGTTGTGACATTCATGTGGGCAGCATGAGAGTGTTATTTCACCAGTATCCCAATTGATATCAGGGTTGTGAGTTTTCAGCCATGTGAATCTGAGGATAAGATCATTCTTTCTGAGGTTTGTGATTTCAGCTTCTATTTTCTCACAGTGACCCTTATAATCTATGATTAGATCTATTGCATGTGATATTTCGCCTGCTTGGTTTTATGTTCTATCCACGTTGTATACTTTTATGGACCTAGCTAGCTTCTTTCTAGGTAGCTTGTGTTTCTTTACAAACTCTTCGTGTATGAATACTACATTGGCTCCAGAGTCTAGAAGTGCGTTTGCTTTTATGTATTCAATTTGTTCCTATGGGGACACTAATATTGGCATAATTATTTCTTTCATCATATTCATAGATTGAGAGAAATGGGGTTCTGGGTCTAAAGTTGTTTTTGTGTTTATGAGTGATTTAAGCACAGAATCAGGGTTTCCGCTGCGTCTTTCCAAGGTTTTTATCCCCGGGGGATGCGAATAGATTAGATTCGAAAGAGTTTACATAATTGTCTGAAATAGAAGTAGCTTGGCGAGACTGAGTACTCAGACGGCTCAGTTCGCTTTCGCTTTTCCCTGCTTCTTTTCTGACTCATACTTATCATAATAGAAGGCTTGAACTTCTTCTGCTGACATTTCTCTGATGTGTGCAAAAGGATCAGGTTGAACTGTGTTTTTAGGGCTTTCCTTTTTTGATTCTTTAGTGGAGGTTGTGCAAACTTTTCGTGATTCTTCACATCCACCCTTATGTCCGTTATACCAGTGGCACTTTGAACATTGGTTCTTTGGTTTTGGACAGTCCCGAGACCTGTGACCTGTGCCTTTGCAATTGTAGCACTTGTCGTTCTTTCTCATGATGTTTCGGATTTCTTCTTCTCCAAACCATCTATCTTCTACTTCTGCATGGCTTATGTCCATTGTGTTTGGATCTTTCTTTTGGAATCTGTGGGAATTCCAATTTCCTTGTGGTCGCATGTAGTTGAGTGCATCCATTGCTAATCCAGCTGTGCAGATGTTTCTGACATGTTCTAGAAGGTCTTCAGTTCTTTTTCCTTCTTGGAATATTTGATAGATGATAGCCCATGAGACGTTTGCTTCTAACAGATGGATTGCATGTGAATTGCTTAGATTAGCGACTTGGTAGAGTGCTTCCCATTTGATAAGGAAGTCTTTGATTTTCATCGAGCCTTGTTTGAGCTTTTCTATCTCAGCTCTGGCCCAGTCTTGTTGATTTGTGACCCTGAATAATCCCTCAAGGTCTTCGACCAATTCTGGCCATTTGTAGTCTGTGCCTTTCTTTAGGCAAGTTTGTGCGAATGGCCCTGCTTGTGTTCCTTTTAACCATGAGAGCACAGCTAGTACTGCTTGGTGGGAGCCAGGTAAAATGGTGGTGTGGTTTATTGATAGCCATCCCTGTATCTTGGCCCACCATTCTTCGAATTTGTTTGCTTCTCCTTCGAAGTTTCCAGGATCGGCAAATATTTCTATTTTTGATGAAGAACCTGTTTTTGTGTTTTTGCCAGATGATGTTCCGGATAAGGTAGCTATGGTTTCATTTTCCGATTCCAAATTGTGAGTAAGAGCGAGTATTTTTTGTGCTGCGGCTGCCAGCTTATCTTGGACCCAAATCCAGTCTGTGTTTATGTTTGTGAACTCCTGCAAGATTGCAGTTAATTTATCATTGAAGTCTAGAAAGTCATCGGAAAGAGCATCTATGATTGCTTGGGACATGTTGGTTGTTTACCAGGTACCAGTTCCTGCGTTTGTCACGTTTGTAGCTCCTATAGCTTTGCTAAAGAAAGTAAGCGAATAGGCTGTGAGGGTGTAACTCTTTTTAGTAATGGTGCTTCCTCCTCAGTTCCTCTTGTTGATGTTTTTGTTGTCAAGAAGGTTTTGACTGGTTTGAGGATGCATGTGAGTATTGTTCCGACCATTATCTTTTTCTGAGTTCTTTGTTGTTGTTTTCTCCTTGATATAGAAAACTGTGACTGAAAAATAGACTGGCTTTGAATGAGCCTGGGCGGAATAGATTATGTAAAGGGAAGTAAGGATGATGGTACAAAGGGTAAAGAGGATTGCATAAAGCACATATTGCATACAGTACTAGTAGGGTGTGTGGCACACGGGTTTCTTTAATACGTCTCTGGGACGGAGTTTCAGTCTCTGTACTGCAGGGTGATCTATATGGTTCCACCGCTGCCTAAAGATCCTGTTTGATCTCCTGGATGCTACTTATGGAGGTGAGTATTGGTTGGGATCAGATGATTCCCTGATGAAGGGGGGTGGCTGATGTGGGCTGTATCACTGGGAAGACTGGTTCTTCCTCTTTCACCTCCTCTTTTACATAGAGAGGTACTACTATGGGGGTTGGTTCCCTCTTGATTTCTGGACCAGGGGTGCTGCTTCCCTCCATGCTCGAGTCTGGTTCTCTGTCTACCAGCTGCATGATCTCCTCTAGGAGCTTGTTGTCCAAAGCCCAACTAAAGAAAGCTCTATCGGCATTGGAAGTTGATGCCACCCAAGCTAATATGGCTGGCTCTATGTCTAAGTCTTGAACCTGCCCAAGACCCACAAATATCCCTCTTAACTCTTCCTTAAGCTCTCTCTGCGCTGCAGTAAGCGTCTGGCAGGTGAACCTTCTAGAGGCTAGATCCCAGAGGCCACGAGATGGAGATGGAGTTCTAGGGGTAGATTGCACTTGAGGTACGTTAGCATCGATGTTCGCTTCATAGTCCTGAGGGCCAATCAGTGACTTGGTTAAGGAAGACCTACTTGTGGCTAAGTGAGGTCACTACTAGAGGTCTAGGCTGACAAGGTGGCTGGCTCGTTAAGAATGATAGTAGGGGTAGTAAAGTTCTAGTGAAACAAGCCTAAGACTTGAGCTTGTAAGAGTGTAGAAGAAAGAGGCTAAGTCACTCAAGAGAGGCAAAAACTCCAAGAGAACTTTACTAAAGTCTCTGGAGGTGGCATCAAGCCTTTATATACTAAACTACTGTTTGTACATGTTGTGTGTAAATACCATATAGGGAATTGTACGATGATAAGGGGAAAATCAATGATTAGATGATAAGGAATGGCTATGTGACATGAGTCAAGCATGAGGCAAGTAAGTCATAGATAAGAAGATAAGGCACTGCCTTGATAATGGGAATGAAAGATAGAAGTATAAATGTGACAGCCAATCGGGTTGAGTTCCGGGCATAGCCTGAGGTGTGACATGTGTAGGTCACGTGATTGGAGAAAGTAAAGATTGAGTTTAGAAAACATAAGGTAAAAAGTTGAAGTGACCGTCAGAGTTAGGGGTAAAAGTCAAAATCATAAGATCCTATGCCACTCTGATAAACATAAAATATGATTTAGATGTGCAGATAGTAGTGCTTCAAGGTAGGAGAAATTTCAACAATAGTGATGTTGGCTATTTGATATGAAGGAAGAGATAATAATGATAGATACTTAACATGTGACATATGGTGACTGTAGAAGAGGAACAGTAATGGGATTTTAAGAAATCTATGGAGTGAGTATCCTAGGTTTGAATATACTTAGAAAAATCCTAATTAAATACTGAGTTTGTTATCATTGCCTGTTGTGCTCTTTATATAATAATGACTTTCTAGGAGAAACAGGCAGTCTATTGCATGTGACTTGTCTAGGTCAATAAATTGTACTAACATTTTTGAAAATATTTTTGTACTCTAATGTTGGCTCAAATTGTAAGAGAGTAGAGGAAATTCATCTGAGTTGTTATTCTTAGATGTGAAGTAGTGTTTTCTCAGAGATACTGGTGGTGCATTTTCTTCCTCTATATTATGGATGGTAGAGTCAAAATATTATAAATCTAGAAATAGAAGGTCTGAAATGTTTGATAGGACCAAACTAACGCACCATCTGTATACTCTACACTTGGCTAGGATTTGACAAATGAACACTCTTTTTTTCTAAGTTATAGGGGGCTACTCTCATCCAGTGGCACAGCATATCCACTGACTTCATTGGTCATGGTTGCAACATATAACCATATCATACTTAAAGATAATAAACACACTTGAGTCCAAATTAGCATCTTTCTCCAACTTATTTACTAAGGGTGGGATTAGCTATCTAATCCTGTTTAATAGAAGGACCTAGAATTTGTGTTCATAATCTAACATGACAATCAGTTAAGTGTATCAATATAACTTACTGCCCAATTAGCATGCTACTTGAATTATGATTTTTCACTTTTTTCAGATCCATATAGAACACCAATTTTAAATAGACATTAGCATTAGGTCTTGGAATTACATTTTGCTCATCCTAGATAATGAGCCTTCAATAGAAGCAGCCATATGATAAGTCAGAAAATTAGTATCTTACATCTCAAAGGCTATGATTCTATGATAACCTCTTGAATCTCAGTATGTCATCTTGAGGCCAACATTATTCAAGTTCAAGTTTCTGAGTCCCATAACTCATGGTTATAATGTAAGTGTAGTAGAATCATTCTTGGTCTCTTTTGAGGAATAATGTCATACACAATCTAATTATAGGAATGCTAGGTTATGTATGAGAATAGGATTCCAAGAACCTCAGCTTCTGGGTCAACATGATGTTAGCATGACTGGAAGAACCAGATCTAGAAAGAGTCAGATAATGACATAAACATAAACAGCATTCAAATCTTGATCACCTTCAAGTTTCTAAGTATACAAGTAACAACCTACCAGCAACCAAGAGGCACTACATCTCATATGACCATGGCCAAGATCTTCACTGACAAAATAGAGTTATACAGTATGATACAGAAGACTGTGTTATGTGTGTCACTATGGCCCACTAACCTTCAAGTTGCCAACTGTATATAGTAGGACTATATAGCTCACTGAGAGGCAGCAAGACTACCAAGAAGCAAAGGGTAAGAACAAAGAAAGGGATCTGATAGGCAAAGAAGTACAAATCCAAGAGCAATGATAGGGCAATAATGATAGATATGAATATGTTGATGATACAAGTAAGATTTATAATGATACAAGCATATTAAAGAGTAATTGAGAAGGACACACATTATTACTAGGCAATGGATCATCACTAGATTCAAGTATACCTATCATGGTACTGTAGTTTAGATATCACTACAGTAACTAAAACTCATACTCAAAATTCTCATCAGTCCCAGCCTGAGCCTAACTGTACCCTCTTGTCTAGGAATCAGGGTGATAGTCAAAGTGGTTGATAGTCAAAGAGGACAGAATTGATGAGCCTTCATATGCAACATGCTCACTTTCATCTGGATAAAAGAGACACTGTTTACATGGTGATGGCTGGTGACTTTCTTGTATTCTAGATCTTTTGATCATTACTCACAATCCACATTGATTGATACATATCTATCATATGCTTCCAGAACCTCCTTCCAGATTCTGAACTCTCATTGTAGATTCACTTGAGCACATGAAAATATGTTTTATACAGCAGAGTGTAGTGCTCTCCTTGAAATGCAACTGATTCAACTAGGTTTCTATTGACACAGAACAATTCACATATTAATACACAGCAGAACTATAAGAGATTTAGAATAAGTTTGTCATAGATAATCTAAGGGCTGGACATGCTATGATAGCAGAGAGTGTGTACATTTCCAGAGGCATGGTTGTCAATTTTATGGCCCTGTTATACTTTATTAGGATTAACTCTTGTCTAGAGAATTGCAGGGGTACTAGTATCCTCCAAAGGTCTTAGGTGTGAGTACCCATGGATATGGGTAAGGGTTGGATTTTCAAGACCCTTGTACCCTTGAGCAGTACCCTGGTCCTCATGGGAAAACCCTTGTACCCATGGGTTGGATAAGGGTTGAGGTCAGGATATCCATGGGTTTACCCCTACAGTTCCCTATAAGTCTTGTCTATGGAATAATCAAACCTTTATAGGCTTGAGTTATTTGTAGAAGGACAATAGAAAGTAAGTCAAGGGCACTAGAGATTTGAGAAAACTCCAAGAGAACAAGACTAGATCCTTTTGAGCTGGGAGAATCACTTATATACTATTCTACTGTTTGTATAGTAAATCTAAAAATATACTATGCTACAGTACAAGGGTTTACATGTGTATAGAGTGTGTAGATCTAGAATATAAGCTATAGAATGTATTTGCATCATACTGAGTTATTGTGAGTCATAGTAGACAAGATATAAGGAGGACATGTGTAGAGTGCCAGTGGGCATGAAGCAAGCACATGTGGAATGGAATGACATACTACAAGTCTAGTAAGACCTAGATTTGATACAAGAGTTAGTAGGCCTAGACCTCAAGAAGTCATACAAGTGGTAAATGTCAAGAAAACATAAGTTCCTAGAGTGTAATTGTGTATTTGAAGGTGCTGAACCTGCCAAAAATTGTGGCTGTGCAAATCATTGATCCTCATATTTGAATAATTAGGGCTGAAGCACATTGTCTAGCTATATTAATCATAGTGTTTGATGTGATTGTAACAGTTCATATCAAAAGTATCTGTGGAATTCAGCTACTTTGGAGTTTCCAAACTATGAGATAACTTCATGTTGCAAAGATAGATAAATAGCAGTTAGATTGGATTTGGTGAAAATTTTATCTTGTCATTATGCTTGTGCATGAAGATGTCAGTGACATTTCTTGATTCAGTAATTTCATCATATCAAGTTGTTTCCATGTAAGTATTTGCTTTACTGTCCAAGGTTGAATTACTGTGCTTATAGAAGGCAATACTTTATAAGCTCACCACAAAAGGTAGTCAGTGAATTGAGAAGCTGGTGAATAGTTTCATCAAGTAGCACATCTGAATAGCAAAGGTACTTACTAATTTTTCTATCTCTTGTGTTTATACAAGTAGTGGGGTGATCTCTGGCAAATCTGTATTAGTGCCAGTGTTTTCTCTACTGGAGTGATCCTTAGTGAAAAAACAACCAAATCTTTACAGGCTTAAGTTATTTTTAGAAGGACAATGAAAGTGAGTCAAGGGATCTAGAGGTTTGGGAAAACTCCAGAGAGGACAAGACTGGGTCCTTCTAGGAGCTGGGAGGGTCCCTTATATACTATTCTACTGTTTATACAGGTGTATGGTAAATCTATAGATATGCTATGCTGTGGGACAAGGGTTCTGGATGGGCTGAGGGTTTAGGGATCCAGGCTGCATAGCCATGGAATATATCTGCATCATAGAGAGTCTGGCCAAGGCATGGGGGGAAGGTAAACATAAGGAGAACATGTGTAGGGTAGGCATGAGGCAAACATGTGTGGAATGGAATGACATACATGAGTCTAGAGTGGTTTGAGGGTTTGTATAGTCTAGACTGGTCAAGGGTTAATGGGTCTGGACCATAGCCAGGCCTGGGCCAGTGTAGAATAGTCTGGTTTGTATAGATGAAGTCAAATAGAGGCTAATTATGCGAACAAAGTATTAGACTTGTAGCAAGCCTAATGGCAATGGAAAAATATAGGAAAATAGCTGTAAAATAGAGTGATTAGAATAGTATTAGTGAGACAGTACCAATGGTTAATGGCATATGGTTGTGTTATTAGTGATTGTAGTTGTCAGTCACTATAGTGGGTATGTGAGTCATACCTTGTGAGTCACACACCTATACTTTCTGATTGGGGAGCCAAATTAGGCATGACATGACAGCGTGTCATCGCTTATAGTTAGGCTTGTTTATTGACATTTCTGCCCACCAGCAATAAATCATGTTCCAAATAACCTATCTATCTTTACATTTACTTACAGGCTGCATAGCTAAGCTGCTATATGACTAAGCATGGCCTGTGTGCCATTACCAGATCTTGGCTAGATATACTTGCTACCTGTCCAACATTGCCAAATGACTAAGCATGGCCCATGCGCCCTTTCAGCAATTCTTGGCTAGGTATGTACTATGGCCACTCCCTTCTTATTCGTTCTCACATCCCTCATCTCTCCCCTCCATTGCTATCATCATCATTGTCATTGCCACCTCCAGTCATGGCGCCTGCCCTTTCCCCTGCTGTTGCCATTCCTGACAATGACCTCAAGCCCTTCCAGTTGTCACCATCGCTGCATGATAGCAGCTTTGTGGTTGATCTCCGAGTTCCTTTCACCGTTGTGATCGCCAGGCCTGGCACCGGCCTTTCCTGCCATCGTCACTGTTTCTGACAATGACCTCTAGTTGTTGTGGTTGCCCCTGCTGCCATTAAGCCCTGTGATTAGTCCTTCCCTTGCTGTTGTTGTCGCTAGGCCTGACACCTGCCTTTCCTGCAATCATCACCATTTCCAATGATGCTCTCAAGCCTCATACTGTTGCTGTCACCACCACTTCTGCCATTAATCTTAGTGGTTGACCTTTTCCTCGTTGTTGTTCCCAGGCGCTATGGTCACCCTCCCCACCTTCTGCCATTATCGCTGTTTCCAACTGCTTCCTCGAGCCCCTTCTTGTTGTCGCTGCTACTGTTAGCTCTGGCCCCTATCTTTCCTGCTGTTACTGCCATCGGGTTTGATACTTTTCCTTCCCCTTATTCCCTCTACCATCTTCAGACATGGCACCTACTCCTGTAACCCCCATTGCTGTCCAGCTTGCCATGTGCCCCTTTCTTTTCACTGTTATTGCATCATTGTGCTCGGTATCAGCCTTCCCTTGTTGCCAATGCCATTGCCATTGTGTCTGGTGCCTACCCTTCCTGCCGCCATTGCCCTCTCTAGTGTTCTCACTTTTTGTCCTTGATACTGCCATGAAGCTAGTACTTATGTTTTCTGTAGTCTCATGTGCAATGCTCTTGGTGGCATAGGTTCATCTAACTTATATATTTATTCCAGACATGTTTCTGCTATCTCTAGTAAAGCCCTATGGTGGATGGGTCAAAATTCTCCACTACTGATTCCAGATCCTTCAGTCCATCAACGATTTCCTCGCCTGATTGCTCACCATAGCCATCATTGCCTCTACTATCTATGCCACCATCAGTTGTCCTGCCATCTGCTCCATGGCTGCTTCCACTACCGTTGGTTCCTGCATCAAGGGAGCTCTTAGCACTTGTGGTTTGCCTCTCTGTTTCCTCATTCAGTGCTGCTGTTGATGTGTTCCTGTTATTAGTTGATTCCCTGGGTGTGGAAGCATGTGTGCTAGCATCCTGTGCTGCATCACTCTTGTCATCCTTGGCAGTATCGTCTATTACCTCAGTGCTTTTCTGCTTCTTTTGCCTTTGAGCATTGTTGGTCATCAGGAGCCAGTCATGTTTTTTATCTTTGTCTGAGCAAATGTGACAAGTTGACTCTATGATCGTACCATCCTCTATTAATCTGTTGTGTTCCTTGCAAAGCGCTTCTAACTTTGTATCTGTTAACCTTTTCCAATAGATGATATTCATATCCCATTTTCGGAATAGGCTTTCGAGTTGTGCCAACCTGCTACAAGTGCTACTCAGGTTGGCGAATGGGATGCCAGTAGAGGCTGGCCAACCTTCGATGATAACTTGGTACTGCAAGACAATGTTGCGAAAGTAATTGATCTTAGGCCAGTGCATTCGTGTGCCCAGATCCCCAGTAATATTGCCTAGATAGGGTACTCATACATAAATTTAGCTTTACAATAATGTAACTTATGTAATTTTGCTACAATCATCTCTTGAATTTGTGCTTGTAGAGCTTTAATACAAGTTGCATGATTTTGTGCTGAACCTTGAATAATGTTAATATGGATTGCATGGACACTGTTAACATATATACCTTTAACACCCTGTACTGCATACCCTTCCATTTTGCCAATGATGGTGGATGTATCAAGTTGCATTACAGCGGGCATGAAATCAGCAATGCTGTCTGTACTGTAGGCTACACCTTGCAATGGAAGGTCTGCCCTGAAATGCGCACTCCAACAGCCTTTGTGACACAGAAGTCAGCAAACTCCTTGATGAGCTTTGCTTTGGCCTCATCTGTAAGCATATGATACTTGGCTAGATAACTCTTGATCATATCAGGCAAATGAGCCTTGTCTCAGGATGCTACTATAGTAAACGCATAATGAAGTTCACCATAACAATAAAAATAAATAAGTAAAAAGCTACCTTGCCCTAGGCCAGTGTTGTCCAAGTCAGCCAACTCACGCTGTTCGCAACCTTTGCTCCAACAGAATGCATTCCACACATTCACTTTGTTCCTTCTGGAAGTGAACTTGAGATGTCCGAAATATAGATTATTTTGAACATGATAGATGCTCTTGTGGTGCATGGCAGCAATCACCTGTGCACGCTCATTAATGGCCTGGATTGTAGCCCTGATATCATTTCAATACTCTTCAGTAGCCTTGTGCTGAGTTTGACTGAGTTCCACACAGGCATTCTTGTCCAAGTTAACTATCATGTGTTGATGCTGCGGTGGGGGCTGAACATGATGAGGACCTTGTTTCCCAAGTAGATAGACTTGTGAGGGCATAGAAAACTTAAGAGAGACAAGGAGACAAGCAATGTAGAACATGACGAAACAATTTAAGTGGTGTGGACAGGATATTTTTTTCATTTGTTTGACATAAGACAGCTATCATTAATGTCAAGGATACAGTAGCGGAATTCAACAAAATAGAACAAATAGAATGTAAAATGCCAACAATGTAGCTGACAGACCAATAACTTGAAGTGTCATGCTAAGGAGCTGAGTCCAGAATCGAAACTTGACAGATGTCTGCGAAATGTGCTGGTGTCACAGTGCAATAAGCCTTTAATCCACACCAAGGTCCAATCAAGATACAACTTACAGGCAAAGAGGAAGCTGGGATTGCATGGAGATCAGCACTGAGTGCCCTAGTCAGATGGGATGCCTGTTCATAAGGTAAATTCCATGGTTCAGCCCTCAGGACCACCTCCCAATGGCTGCTGTGAACAGTCTTGACAAGCACTTGCAAGCAAAGTAGCAATTTGTCGCCAAGATGGAACCGATCGATTACTGCATCTGTGTTTGGTCCAAGGCTCCACAATGGTTCCAGTGGCTCATGCATGACTGCTGGGTCAGGAGGAATGATAAGCAAAATAGGATCTGATAAGTTTTCCTTGGCCAATACAGCAAACTGGTCTGCATGGCAATGCTTATGCATGGTGCAACATGTTGTAGGTGTAGCAGGTTCTTGTGCATTATTCAAGGTGCAAAGGTGCAAAGACACTGCTTCCTGGATTGCAGTCAAGGACGAGAATAGTTGTATGGTGCTGGGCTGAGTATTTGGAGTGAGACTGTTGCAAATTATCCATGAAGAAGAAAGGCTCTTGTCAACAGGAAGATGATCTGGACTGGTGAGAGAGACATGTTTTGCATGCACTGCAGATGATTTATAAAAAAGCATGAAGTGGAAAAAACTACCTGAACTCATGGTGAGGTTTTGGTGGTTTGATAGACTCGAGCCTACAATGGTGGGCAAACCGATGAAGATGGGAGATTGTAAAGTCTTGACAAAATGCTTGGACCAGCAAAGCAGTGTCACCACTGATCCATTCATTCCCAAGTAGCTCGCGAGGTGTGACATAGAGATCGACAGTAATGAGGTCCAGGGTTACTTCTTTATTGGACGATATGTTGATCCCTGGATAACAAATAAGAAGCGAAAGGCCACCATCTAGATGGTCTTGCAATGTAATCTAGCAGTAGAGTGAGGTTGGTGATAGAGAATGTGAGATGTTGACCTACTGCATCAAAAATATCCCTAAGCGAAGCCTCTACAAGCTTGGACTTATTTAACAACAACAGCTCGGACTCATCATCTGGATTGAATGAGATATATGCAAGATGGAGACCTCTCTTTGTCTTCGCAAGGAAATATGTGCCATCCTTGTGTGCATGAAGTCAAAGGATGGCATGTATGGCCACTTTGCACACATTCTCTGTAAACCCTTTGGCAAAGGTGGAGGAATACATTCTTTTGAAGTTTTCTGCTGTGAATCTGTTGCATGCCTCAAGAGGCCCCATGGTGGTCTTGTCTTTTGAAGAATGTTTGCATTGCAAGCACATGGTAGCTTGGAAGAGTAGTGACTACTTGGTAGTATATGTCAATTTAGTTGACAGATTGTGTTCTCACAAATCTGGTATGTCATTGCAATACAATCTGGCTTACCCACTGGCTCAGGCTACTATTGCCTATGATTCTGTGTGCTTTAACTGGCATGCTCTTCTGAGTCTGATATGATAGAACATGTCAAGTGCACTCACTGAATCTTGAGAGGCCTGATTATCAGTCTCCAGACTGATTGAATTATGGCTCATGCAAGCACTTGAATTCTAATTCTAGTGTACAAGCTCATAGTATGATATTTATCACTTTCATGCAGTAGACCTCTGATCAGTCCAACTTGATAGGACATGTAAAATATATTCACCGAATCTTGAGCTTGATTATCTGTCTCAAGAATCATGGATCATACGAGCACTTGTTTTTCAATTCTATTGTAGATCAGATCACTGATCGGTCCAACTTGATAAAAACGTACAATACATTCACTAAATCATGGCTCTATGGGCATTTGAATTTCAATTCTATTCGCATACAAGCTCATCATCATTTTCACATAGGTCAATACTCGAGTCCCAATAACATTAAGATCAAGTACAATGAATTCAATCTACAATGTCATTGATAAAATCTGCCATCAACTGAATGCCTGCCATGTCTTTATCATTGTCTACAAGCTCATCATCTCCCGGTTCATTCATATAAAGCTCATAAAGCTCATTAAAAGTTGCCTTATCTGGAATATACATGTTAGTCACTAAGGTAAATGACAAATAAATTTCAATCTGTGTCATGCATGATTTCATTGTGGGTGTCAGGAACTGATTCGACCTCAAGGATCAGATGATTGGGAAGACTTGGACTAGAGATCCGGAACCTTGGATTCAACACCACCATTGGAAAAGGGTTTAGCACACATTCCAATGCCTTTTGAACCAGTGAGTCCATAGCAACTCTCTAGGCAGTCTAAACGATGAATATAAAGTGCATTGACAGCAGAACACACTTGGTGATGGTGCTGCAATTCAGATGCAAGTTCTGGTTGAGATTGAGAGAGATCTATAATAGTTTGAGTGATTTCCTCAGCTTCATCATGTATATATGTTCACAAACATCGAACATCAACATTAAGCCTGATAATCTCTTCTTTTGCATGACACAGTTTGAAATATTTAGCAGTGGCTTCATGAACTGCTGGCCTAGTCCATGTGTGCTTGTGAATATCAACATTGGTGTTGCGAAGTAGATCAAACTCAGCAAGTGATGTGTACTGCACAATGTCTTTCCAAGAAATTGTGGGGTGAGGAGGCACAAGCTTAGAAGCTTGAATGTTGTATTGAGTAATCACTTTATGAATGGCCTCAGAATGGCAGTAGAGAGCCTTGCTAATCTGTTGGTGGAGTTCATAGCCTGGAACTTGAATGTTAGCAGAATTACAAGTGACAACTGAAACCTGCCTGTGTTAGATATATTGAGCTTACCAAGCTCAAAAAGTTGCATGACTACCAAGTGCTCTAACTCGCCTAATGCCTCATGATATTTGCTGAGCATCGCTTGTTCCTTGAATTGATTATATTCCTTGCCACCAACTTCCCAAGGTGATGCAAGGCTGAGCTGTCCTTGAACATGGGCAGCCAATGCTTCTGCATGCTGTAATTTGTTGTAAGTAAGATCAGAATGAATATGAGCTTGATGAATAATAAATGTGCCTGTCTGCCAATCGCGATCTGCAATACCTGTCAGTCAGCCATTTATCCACTCATGTGCTGTTTGCCATTCCACCCTGCATTTCAAGTTTATAATTTTAGTAATACAGTAATTTCACCATTAATATGAGACATACTTCCTAGCCTGAAGTTCATCGAGAACATGCACATACTGAATTTTGAGGAGGTCTAGCAGTGGTGGTTGCTTGAGAGATAGGAGGTATGCTCATTCTTCCACCAGAAAAGAGGGAAAGTCAGAATCAGTAAGCTTCAGTTGATTCTTGAGCACCTTAAGTTTGCCAGTTAGCTTAGTCACTAGAGTGATTGCATTGTGGTAGTGATTATGGATATATCGCACTGGCAAAACAGCCAGTCAATAAAAATAGACATGACACTTAAGTGATGTACTGAGAAGCTCATATTATCTTCATTCCAAAACATGAAGTGCTCTTCTAGGGACTGGTGCTGATGAAATCATGTGGCATGGTATGTACTTCACGCCAGCTCATTGGACATTGAAAAGACATGCTCACACTCTTCATTCTCGAAGTTGCCTACACCTTCAATATACATGGGATACCAATTCAGCTGGCAAGAATAGTTGTGGGCATGGTCATAGAAGGCATCAACCATGAAACAAAGGCCAAGGGCTTGTACCTTTAGCCCAATGCTGCTGCTACCTGCTGTCTTCGAGAAGGCACAACCAATGTCATATGTGACAGCACCCTTGGGTCCATAAACAGATAGAAGCCAGTTGACAATTGCAAGGGGATATTTTGCCCTGGATATCTGTCAGCGTCAGGTTTCATGTTGACATATAAGACATATAGCTCACTGCTTTTGATCATGTTGCAAGCAAGGAGTACAAATCGATGTTGACAGGTCGCTAGGAAAATTCCAGACTTGTCGAAGACACTGAATTGCTTCCTGTGCACATCCACACAAGCATTGCACCAACAGTCAACACAGTTGAATTCATTGTGAATATTAGTGTTGACATCCTCTCAATTGTCATCATGGGCTTCAGTGTGAGACCCAACATGCAGAACCTAGAAAAATAAATTTCAATCATCTACACAAAGTATTTACGGGTTTGTACAAACCTGCATAGCCTTAATATTGTAACGAAACTGATCAACCTCAGCAGTGGTAAACCAGTAAGTTGATCGTGCCATATGATGATCCTCTTGCAGACACTGTCCATACACTGATGTATCCCATCGCTTCAGGCTGTTGTTTCCATCAATAGAGACAAGCCAATTGAATGTAAGATCAGACTCATCTTCCAGGCAGTAGAAGCAAGCCAGACATTCATTGGAGAGTCGCTACTCCTGGGTATTGCACTCCATTTGCTCTCGAAGTCATTGGTCAACATGATAGATAATTTCTAGATATGCATCAAAGGCCTGAGAGAGCTGTTGGAATAGATACAGACAGTATGGGACCTTTGCACAAAAATCAGTAATAAAAATGAGGACTAGAAATTGAACTTACCTGATGCAGATAGTATAGAACCTTGCAAAATGCTCGAATGCTAAAGCGTGGGCATGCATGATGGATCTGGCAAAAGACAGCAGAACTATGAATGGAAATAACAACATTAGGACAAATAGGCAAGCACCCAATGTACCCGTGAGAGATCAAGTTCTCATTGGGAAATGAGTGGTGCTGGCAAGCAATTAGGGTTGCCTTTCTCCTACTTGACAGACCGATCAGATGGCACAATAGAATCAAAAGTGTCCCCATACCAAAAAAGTCAACAAGCTCAACATCCTTGATAGTACCTGAAGGACCTTCCTAAGGGTCCAAAACTGCGGGATTGGGGTCCAAAGGGGGGGAAACCATCACCAGAATCCTGAGAACTTAAGATAAGCATCAACAAGTCAAGGCATTTGCACTTCCCACTGGCCAGTCTAAAGTTCAACATGATTATGGTGATCATGAGAATCAACAGGTCACCTGGATGCCTTTTGAACCACTACCACTACCATCCCCTCATGAGAAAAACCCTCCCTGCCCCAAGCACACCTGCTCTGGCCCCTTCCCCTGTGAGATTCGTCTTGCAGAGGTGGGCCAGACCTACCACCACTTCCCAAAGGACACTTTTCATGCCCATTTTATCCCCCCCGCCCTTCCCACCTATGTTGCAAAATCTTTCCTGGCGAATTACTCTTGGTCCTGGACCATATGTATGGGATGGTTCCTTCAAGGGCAAAGTTATGAGTGTGCCTACCATCCCCACCTCCTGCCCCAAGGATACCTCAAAGGCACTCCAATGGGTGGTCTCACTCTTCCATACCTTTAAACAGCAGCTCCAAGGGGCAGCTTTGGACACTACCACTGGTAGGGTCCACCCGGCATATGTGCACCTATATCAGAACAACATGCTCCTGCATTTCAGGATGCAGACTGTGAAAGCCAAGCCGCCCCGGCA